>JAQIVE010006190.1:0-11846 GCA_034698285.1 Sminthurinus bimaculatus | reverse complement strand
CAGGAGACCGAGCCGCACTAATGGTGTCAATTTCAGGTCGATCCGGATTACAAAGCGAAAAAGGTTTACTTGTAAATGCAAAAATGTATGTATAGATATATTCATTTTGGAGCTACAGCTTGCAATTCAACGCAATCAGATGCAACGTCTGCTCCCAACATACTTTTTTCCTCTCGGATGGTCAACCTATTGTTACAATAATACTCGACTGAAATTCATGCATTTGTACTGTGATATTGTGCACCAACCCAGACTTGACCATCCTATTCCCAAGTGACAGGATACAGATACAGGATAGTCACTATGTATATACATTATACATACGGATCTGTACAATGTGCAATATGTAATTTGCTCGTATTGCACGTACGCACATTACTACTAATGTTTTATATTCATCGCACTCATTCTTATTCTTGAGGCTTAAGCTTGGATTTGACTTTGACTTTGCAGAATTACGTATTATATCAAGCTTTGCTCCATTCTCTATCTCCCTTTTAAGATCTACAATATACTTGATATCTGTAGGATATAGAATGGGATTGAGACGGATATTTGTATCTTCTGTCTTGTGTTATAGGAAATTGAGAGGCTGGCGGTAATGGTCGCATCATAAAATTCGTGGCAATTCTTCTATGTATAAATTCTTCTTCTGCCGCCTTCTGGTCATGCAAAATATTACATACATATATACATTTGGACATAGCTACAGAATTACTGGGAAAAGTATGAAAAGCAGATGAAGACATTTAGTTGGACTAAAATCTAAAGTACATCAG
Source organism: Sminthurinus bimaculatus (assembly GCA_034698285.1). Classification (NCBI taxonomy): domain Eukaryota; kingdom Metazoa; phylum Arthropoda; class Collembola; order Symphypleona; family Katiannidae; genus Sminthurinus; species Sminthurinus bimaculatus. The sequence continues at coordinate 11,067 of JAQIVE010006190.1, read as the reverse complement.
TTTCAGTATTATCTGGATTATCATTATATTGCTATTGTACATGTTGTATAGCGAAAAGAAGCTTCTTTTACCATGACGCACTAGGAAAGGTATCGGGAACAGCCCCATTTCCTCAAAAATTTTAGCCATCTCTCATAACTCCAGATTTTCGATCGACTTAAACTTTGAGCATTATTCGGCAATTGTCTCACACATTAAAATAGATGTATTGTTGGTGTCAGTTGTTAAGTACTGTCCCATCTCCCATCTCCATGTATACATACATACATATAACTAATAACAGATGCCACATGACATGACTATCTTCTTTTTCTTATATCTGTTTGATGGGTTCATTTTATTATTCCCATTATTCCACCTCCATTTCAAGTTCAACGGAAGGAGGAGAGAGAAGGAATGAATCAAAATCACTGCATACATATAGCATTATAATTTTATGAAGTCACACCTAAAAATAAGAATATACATAAATGGATGTATCTAGAACAGAATGCAAAATGGCATTTTGAGGATGTGACTTAATGCTCAATTCACGCAATATCGAATGTCTCATGTAATAGAATGATGAGTAATATATACAATATAGACGGATGGATATATAAATACACGTGTGTGTATTCCTCATTCCCATACAGTCATGTTTATGTTTATGAACGGTTTCTGCTGTTGTGCCGAATTTCTATAGCTCGTAAAATCCACCTTTTTTCAGCCATTGTACTCCACAACTAGATTATTGTGTACATTTAAAACGCACCTAACGTTATTATTACCATTATTGTCCGTAGTCCGTACCCTGTACATTGTACATACATACATATAGGAATCTACTTTTGTATAATATATCTACAGCTTTTCATTTTACAACTTGCAATTAGCTCTTATATGACGATTGGCTTTAGCTTTGGATTGTTTGAGGTTTTATACAGATATTTCTATCTGCCGATTACTTGTAGTTTTGTATAGAGGGAAGAAGTAAAAACTTACGATGGAGGACGGTTATATTTTATATTGCATTTTATTATGTTCACATACATACATATTACATATGTATAGATTATACATTTGGCTTGATATTATTGTGTACAGATTGGCGATGCGGATTGAAATCCAAGACGATCAGGTGTGCTGACATAAGACATAAGTGTGCGTTGTGTGCTGTGTACATAAGGAAATGCATCTGTGTACAAATTACAAATCTACAGATAAAATTCTTACGGCATACATCTTCCTCTTCTTGAGTATAGGGCTTGAGTATTTTGTGTATATGACGAAGACGACCGTTAAATGAATATGTACAGCTGAAGGGGGAAATAACTTCCTCATAGCTATAATATGTATGCTATAACTACACAAAATACATAATATGTTTGCTTGTTTAAGATGATAAAGATTTGAAGTTGAGTAGACAGAAGCAATTTTAAGTCCATGTCAACAAAACTACATTGTACGTTGTCCTCTATATGTACAAGTTGTATTTGTATTGTAGTCGGTAGATTTGCAATTTTCAGAGGCGCAGATATCAAAACTACATTTTGTTTGTGTGTATGTACTTGTAATTAATAGTGTGTTTTGTAGGTAGGTATGCGGTTGAAAAATGAAGATGAAGATGAGGATACAAAGTGACTGACAAGTCAAAGTCAACAGTGAGAACAGAGAATAACATGTAAGATATGTACAGTGTACAGCTGATTGTAATTGTGAGTGGAGTTGAACTGAACTGAGCTGAGCTTGCTGTTTGTTATTCCGGAATTAGCAGACACATTTCGGTACTTGACGGTGCCTCTAATCGTATATAAATCGCTTATTCCAAGCTACAAGCTCAATTCCAACGCATCCTTATAGAATACATACATTAGGTATAAAAGGTATATATCTGTATTCATCTTTGCATTTTCTTTTTGTCACCGTAGTCGAAGAAGAAGAAGAGGTTGCTGCTGTTGTCATCGTTGTCTTCCTGGGACGAAGATGAACTATGCGCGACGATGGCGGTTCTAGTCATAACAATAATGTTGATGATGATAATAATAATGTAATAATAATAATGCGGCATAATTCATCATGTGAAATATATCCTGACGGAACAACAAAATACAAAATAGTCATCACAATGGGCCCAACATTAGCAATGACAATGACTTGGGTCGGCTTCGACTTTGGTTGGTTTCAGGGCACATCTTATGAAATACAAATATATGCAAATTTGATTTCAAATTCAAATGGTGGGTTAGGGCAATCCACTCTCCATACTCAACTCCACTCCAACGAATTTTATGTACAATAATAAGGATAAGAATTAGAATGAGGGTTGAAATTAGCATTAGAATTTCGCATGCATTAATCTGCGTGAATCTGTCTACAAATACACACATCATGACAGTAAGAATCATATTGCAAATGAAAATTTCAATGTGAATGAATAGACTTGTATATCTTACATATGTCTGTATGAGGCATAAATTATATACCTAAAAAATATAAATAAGCATGAGTATGAATGTGTGACACTGGGGACTGTCTGATCCAAACTGCACCCGGCTCATTTAAGTCAGTTGAATTTGTGAATTACGAGGACCTTTTTCTCTGGGGCCAAACTTTAAAGCTCCAACGTGAAGGCTTTCGCGTCGTCAACAATGCGGAAAATGTAAACAGAGTTTAACTATCTCCATTCATTGTGTTCCGTGTGCCTTATAAAATTTCCTACGTTTATAAATCTAGATATGTCTAGTGCTATCTTCATTATTAGGTTGGTACTACTGCATAAAATATCTGTGTGAGATAATATACAAAGTGTATATGTAGAGTGAGATTTTATTTCGATATACATACACACACAAGTCTGACGTCTTGGTGGGCTTGGAATAAATATGAAATATCTATCTATCTGCATTATTATGGGCACGGTTTGAGATTGAGATTGACTGGGAATTGTATCGCATCGTGTAGGGCACACTGTGAATTTCAATGTAAGTGTAATGCGTGTGACGCTTGTGTGTATTTATGTATTGTAATGTAATATATGTTTATATGCATGTATGTGGTTTCCTTTGAGCTTGAGCTTTTGCTTTGGTGTGGTGTGGTGTGGTGCTGCTACATACATCCATGAAAGCTTCGACAAAGGCTTTAAAGAATCGCGGACCTTCATCTTCCTATTCTTGTTCTTTGAGCTTTGAGCTACGGGCTACGAGCTACCTTCTTAAAATTCGACATTCTAACTACGTATCATGTATACAGTATATACAGAGTACAGCAGAGTACATTGTAAATTCGGATTCTTAGCTGGTATCACCAGATTCTAGATATTCTTCCTGTTTCATGTTTCAATAGTTACAGATAGATAGATATTTTACTCAAGTTGAAGATGAGACCGGATTCGCATTTCCATTCCTATAAAATACATACACACAAGCTTTGCATTCAAATTTCACATTCTTCTAGATATTCCTGTATGGATAAAATATAAATGACATACATATCTTGTATATTGACGAAGATGAGCGATATTTATATTATACAAAATTTTCCGCGTGTACGTATGTATGTGCATTTGGGATTGTGACTGATTGTGTATGCCTGCTATAATGTTGTGGATGATGAGCGGATGAGAGGATCTCAAAGACCAAACTCAAAAATGAAATTGCGTAGGCGAAGCTGATTCTCCGATTTTGGTTCTGATTCGGATTTTGATTCTGATTCTTCTTCTACTCCGGATCCGGATTCTGTTACAACTTTTGTGGTTGTTGCTCGATAGACTAACTTTCCGGGTATGTACATTGTACATTGTACATACTGTACATATTTGGCGGCATGTTTGTGAGACTATGTTTCTGAAGACTTGAGAGTTAGAACGGAGGGAGAATGTGGATATCTTTAGTTTGGCTTTGTATAGGGATTGGAACTCTCCTTCGGCTTTTCTTTTCTTATTATCCGTCTTCGTCTTATTTTCTGGGGAGCTTCTTCGTCTTCCTCTGCAGCTTCAGCGTTCAGTGTTTAGCTTTTGCCTTCGTCGTGGTTTAAATTCTCTTCCTCTTCGTCGTCTTGCACATATCAAGAAAAGGAGCAGCAGAAACTGAAGAGGAAGAAAATGAAGGAGTAGCAGCAGATTTTGTGTATATAGGCATTGGCAATGGAATCGTCTTCGGCCTTTTAGGTCTTTGAACTCATTCCCTTTTGCTTGACTGCATCTCTTCTCCCATGATATTATTATCTCATGTATGGATTTTTTCCATTCACTTCCTTCTCTTATCCTCCCCTCTTTCTGTGTACAGTGAGTACACTGTACATACATACATATTAAGTACATATATTTGTATGCACATATTTCTTTTATTTCTCTATCTGGCTATCATTTTCTATTCTCCTTTTGTCTGGTGAGCAAATTTCCGTGTAGATTTGTCAAACGGAAAATCTCGACATGATTATTCTACAGTTGTCACTGTTGTCAGTATTATTAGTAGATGATGTACATTTTCAAGATCACACCATGCACAAATTATGGATTAGGTGGTGATTTTCTGAAAAATGCAATTTTAAGTAGGTATACAATACAAGCAGCTGATATTGAAATATGTTTGTTATACTGTAGAGTAGTTTTGAAATACAAAATCAAGAACGTCTTGTAACTTTTTTCAACTCATCCTTGCCCAAATAGATTTGTCACCAAAAATCTTTGCTAATTCGTTTTAAAAGGGCAGTTGGATTTGTTTGTCAGTATCTCTGGGGATAAAACTAACTCTTAAGAAATTGAATAAGCTTGTTGTATGCAAAAGGACGTTGTTGTGTACAAAAAGTTGAGAATTTCCACCTCATTAGCTCCTAGTACTCTTTGGTTTTGAGTCAGAAAGAACAAGAAGGAGTATGTAGAGAGTTGGGCAGAGTTTGATGTAGCTTCAGTTAAAAGGGAGCAAAAAATATTGGGAAGTTTTGGTTTAGATTTTTGATCCTCGTCAAATTTTAGCGTTCCTTTGATCCTCTTTGACGCACATAGTCGTAAATCAATATGTATGTGTGGTGCTCTGCAAAATTTTCCAATATCTATGCACATTGAGTTGAGGGATAAGATTCGAAGCACGGAGAAACTTTTCCTTGTACTGTATCTTGTTTTATGGTTTTGACAGAATTGAAAGGGCGAATATAAATTTATATGTATGCGAATAACTTGAGACGCTTCGTGCAATTCACCATGTCTCGTAGAGTACGAAAATCTTTCATCTCGGTGTTGGATTTACATTAATTTTGATTTTGCCGGTTCGAGTTTGTCGTCTTGGCCTTTTTTCTGACCAGGATACATATTCTAATACAATTCAGTTACATTCCATTTTGAATGATTCACGACCAAAATGTAGAAAACTTCAGTGCCCACAGCTGGCAGACAAGTCAAGCCAAACCTACGAAACGAAAGTTAGAATTTGAAATGGATAACAGACATTTTAGTACGAAAAACGTTTTGGGGCACATTCTACGAAACAATATTGCATTTTTCTACATTTGAATACAAACGAATCCAAATATATGAATAAAAACTGGAAAAATTCAAACATTTTGGACGCATGACCAATTTTAGATATAAAACAAAACTCCCTGGTTAAGTATTTCAACGTTTATTGTTCGACTGAATCGTCTTGATTTTTTTTCTTCTCTTTCAAGCGATGTGTTTGTCTTAAATCTCAAGTTATGCACAGCATATTATAACTTATACATTATACACATCGTTAAAACTATGTACATGAACTCAATTTTTTGTCTTCTTGGAAGCTGAATTTTGAACTCGAAGCCAAAAGCCAACACAATCCGTTTGATTGCTAGATGTAAATAAAAGAAAGAGCGTCAATTTTCAGCCTGTGCCAGAGGTTATTGCTGTCGGCTTTAATGTTTAAAGTTGGCCAAACTAAAATTCTCCGGAATTCATTAAACTGCCCATTCACTTCAATCTCCAATCTTTGGTAAATATGTATGTATTTAAGTACACATATGCATACACGTGTGTTTAAAGACAGTGAGAGGCTAACTACAAGCCATCGTGTAAACATGATTCTGTGAATTAAGCGCGTGTGCACTATCCTGTCATTTTTGCAACAAAAGCGAGTTTAAACTTCAACGTCCAACTACTAACTACCACAGCTACTTTCAAGCGCAGTGGTCAGCGTCTGTCTGTGAATTCTGTACAAAATACTTCCTTGTTTAATTAACAGCCTTCTCCTTCAAAATTGTCTGATATTGTTCTCATTCAATTTGAAATTTAGCTTAGGCGGCTTTAATTAATCTGGTTATTTCGTTATTTACTTACTACCGGCACCCAATCTGTTTATTGGAGTAGTGCATGTATGTAGTATGTATCTTACAATATGTTGTACACATACAGTGTAGATTTTTTTACATGCATATAACATGCAATTTTTTAATTTTGACTGTTAAGGAGGCTAAAACCCGACGATCATAAATCTTAAACTATTTAACTTTGTCAAGAATTGGCTGTCTAGCCTATTTTCTCTTGCCGTGGTGAGATGATAATACAAATACATAAATGAATAATACACAATATACAAAGTATGAGTTAATATGTATTTTTTCGTGTTTGTATTAAATATGAACCAGTACCAAAGTCCCAGTAGTTAGGCTGACGACTAATAAACTACAAAATATAATATACATTGTCTCACCACTCATCACATGCTGAAGGAGTGACTTGAGATTGAATTTAAAATTTAATAACATAATCAAAAGAGATACATACATAATGTAAGTAAATAAATAAATATACAGCCGACAAGGAATCTTCATCAATTCAATCAAAAATCAAGATACAAGACAATATTGTTGTATCTACACAATAAGAAAAAATATGTAAGTACGACATGTAAGTATAACTATTATGTACAATGTACGGCAAAATTTTAATTTGTATTAAAAATCCAACAATAAATCAAGACAAAGGAGAGCACAAAGGCTTGTCGTGTCATGAGGCTCCCTTTGATGTTTGGTGTGATACATACATTTTTTACCATACATTTTTAGATAATTGACTCGACTTAAAGTTGTAGCTGTAGACTGCAGAATGAAGCATAAGAGTGTATATACATTAAATTTGAACGAGATCGTATGTAGATTGAAACACGAAATATAAAACAAGGAACGAAATCAGATGTGAACGGTCACTCAACAAACTTTGTAGACACATACTGTACTGTTGTATTAAGAATTTACTACACTATACAACATTTTCCTTTGTACTATGCAACTATTAGCGTGATACAGGGATGCACAGTGCAGTTGTGCAAGAGAGGAGCAAAAATATAAAAGAGTTATCAGATCATCATTTATCATGATGGACTTAACCTTGAATCGCAAATTTGTCGTCTCATCCTCAATCCTCAACGTTTAAAAAAGCACAAGATGGAACAACGTCAATTCATATATATATATATATATATATGTATATATATATATATGCTATGGTAAAGGCCCCTCTCATCTTTAACAACTTGCACTTATTATTTTTATTATGATAATTATTATGCTGAATATATAATGGACATTGAACATTATCTGGTCGTTGGCAATCCATCTAAAAAACTCTCCTCCAGACGAAAAGACACAAAAGCGGCGACTATACATACAGACTTTCCACACGTGACTTTTGCCATCGTTTTTTGCACTGTACAATTTTACGCTGTAAAACTTGTGCAACATTTTTGTTGTTTATGTTTATATGACAGTGAATTTCTTTATTTTATCTTGATATTTAATTCACAAAATTGTTGCATCAATCTCTCGTGTAAACTGTTGCGTGACATATTGCGTAACATTTTTCACCTCGATGCAGGGGGAAAATTGATAAAAAACCTGTGCGGCGAATAATTGTTTCCGCAACTTTAACTACACACTTTTGCTGTACATATTATGTATGTGAAACTTATAGCGTACAAATTTACGCTGAGAGACTCGCCGCTCCAAAACATAAATATACATAATACATATCAGCATACACAAGGCATGGTGCTTTTTGATATGGATTAATCATAAGCCAAAATTATGCTTGGTCCTCGATACATTTTATGTAATCTAATGCAGATACAATAGTATCATCATGTAAAACGGAATGACAAGTGCCAAAGCTAACTTTAGCTGTGGAACTATGTAGCTATACATAATACAGCCAAATCGCTAATACAGCCAGTCATAAGTCAGTGTTCCATGTAAAAAATTCGCGTGGTTATCACTTACCATACACCGTGCCACACAATAACTAACTACACGATACACGATGCAATCACCCACTATGATAAGGAAAGCCTGACGAGTCGCACACACAGTCAGCCCACAGCCAACGAATAAAGTGTGCAGATTTGTGTGAACTTTGATTCGATTAAGTAGAGAGTGCAGTCACTGCATGCTCGTTTATGAAAAGTTAAGCGCGTATCTATCCATATGTACGAGAAAATGAGGAAAATAGATATTCATATCCTCAATTTACTAACTTGACTTTAAAACGAAAGAGATCGATTGCCGTAGCTAATTAAGTTGATTCCATTGGCGTTTCCACTGTGCATATTATGGTGCATGGATAAAGATGCAGATTTTACAGGTTTTAACAGGCTCCATGTATGCATGCATTTTGTGTCGTATCAATGATTCATTTTTAAACCAAAGAACTCATACATACAGACACACATTCTTTATGTATTGTGAACCGAAATAAACGGACGAATACTAATAGGCAAAGATTTCGGCTAAACCAGAACCAGGGCAAGAGCCAGCCTGGATGTGTACATTTATGTATTTCCGTGGCTTTGTCCTGAATCTTGTATTTATATTTTGTGGAATGAAGAAATATTTATTTAGATTAGAATAGAATAGGAATAGGATGTGGAAAGGAATTAGGAGGAAGGACGTCGGAGGGTTGAACGTTCAGCATCACATAGTTGTAGTTTCGTTACCATTTGTATACAATGTAGCATATCGTCTTGTGTAGGGCGCAGTGTTAAACCTTGTACACTACGCATAGTAGAGTATAAGAACTATATACATACATAGACGTGCATATCGACTTTCTCCATTACACTCACCATCATCCGCTAATGAAATTATATTCGAAGCAAGTTGAAGAAATGGGAAGATACGGGTCTTTTCCTTGTGTCTTTGTTTTCTACTCTTTTCCCGTTCTCCCTTCTCTCGTTCCATTGTATTTTCATTTCTCTCCGTTTCTTGTGGTCTCTTATGTGGCTGTTTGTTTATTTCCCGGATTATGCAAAGTTACGATTAGAAAATTCTCCGAGTTCTGAAAACCCCCCGAAATTGTTTGTAAGCCTGTGGGGAAAACAGAATGGAAAGGTTAGAGGGTATTCCAGTGGCTTGATCTATAATATAGTCTTGGTTTTTTGGTCAGGAAGTTTTGCCATTGCGAGATGCAACTTGAGACTCTCTTGCAGGTTGTGGTGTGAGCATGACCAAATATACATGCAATATCTTCACACTTAATGTGGGAATCTCCTTTTTGTGCAATATGTATGTATGTATGTGATAGCTTTGTAAAGGTTGCTTGATAACCCACGATATGGATACTAACACCATAACAGGAAGATATAGGACCAATTACATCTATATTTTATATTATTGTACATAATTATTTCTTCTGAATTTTTGAGAAATTTTAAAAATCAAGACTAAGACAATGTTTTTTCAAAAAACTGATAGTTGTGAGTCGATAAATAAAGTTTCAAAAAAATGAAAGGCATCGGGACTAGATCACAGGTTATCGATGGTGATTAAAAATGAAAGCCCCCTAAAATATTGCCAATCGACGATCTGTAAAGCGGTAAAGCTGCAGAAACAAAGGATAGCTAAAGTACATAATTTACTAGCAAAAATCAACATTCAACTCAATTGTATTGTTGCTTTTAATATTATCAATATAAGATTGGTATACATAACTCTGATTACATGCAACGGGTCTCACAATGATCAACTGTCGTCCTGTCCCCTCAAACTTATTTTCGTTACATCTAATAGTAAATGAAAGCTAACTAATCCTTTGATCATGCACCAACCTAGCCGCTAAAACCATTAACACCAAACCAACAAAAAGAACGACAATTCAGCAGTAGAGAAGAGAAATCAATAATATTATTTATAGAACCATAAATTTCAGTTTCAATCAGTTTCTATTAATGTCAATATTGTGTAATTAGTCCTTATCGTTGTTGTATACAGTATTATACAGCAACGGCCAAAGCAGCAGTAAAACCAAATAAGCCAATGATAATGACGCTTGCAGCCATTGGATTTGGATTTATGTTTTCAAAGTTCATTATAAATTATAACTTTATAACTTATGACAAGTACTTTCGATTTTCCCAATAAGGGTGTTTTTAATAATAATAGATCCATGCATCATGCTTTCAAAAGTTGAGTCAATACTCTCTTCAAATGATTATTTAGAAACTTTATACAGACGCTCTTTCCGACAAGTCTTGCAAACTTTTGTTTTCTCTACACATACAAAAATAAAAAGTTTGTTGCAAACTGGACGCTTTGTTTTGTGTGTAGTGTGTATGTATCAGTAATCAGTATATACTGATGCACTGCAAATATTAATGAAAAGTGAGAAGGTTTGTGGTTAGATTTTATAAGTAGCTGCAGATACATAGAAGCGCCAACGTCAACCCTCATGAAACGTTCAATAAATTTTGGGTGCGCAAAATAAATAAATAAATGTACAATTTTGAAGTGGCTCCTCGTTCTGCTGTCACGGTTATGTACTGAGGTACTGAATCAACTTGAATGATAAATGTCATGCATCAAATCAAAGTGTGACAAATTAAAAAATTGCCATATTATTTGTGCTCACTGGCTCGTGGAACTTGGTACCTAGACTTTTTTGAATAAAGCAGAGACAAACGGCTATGTGAACAGTAGAACTGTTCATTCTGCAGATTTATATAAAAAGTTAAGGAGGTACCCCTTCATATTGTTCCTTTTGGATGTCTTAAACTAAGAAAAAAATTTCGTCCCGATCGGTTAAGGTTTAGAGGTCGCGAAAGTTCATCAAAGTTTAAATACGGATTTACATTG
>JAQIVE010006189.1:0-11848 GCA_034698285.1 Sminthurinus bimaculatus | reverse complement strand
ACATGACACTTTTCAACAGGGTTAGGTTAGATTTCACGGAGGAAAAAAAGAGAGAGATCAAAATTATATTATTATTATTATTGATAATACCTAGAAGAGATGACAGGAGCAGGATCCTTCCAGACAGAATGAGCCAACTTCTTTGAGGAGAAAACGAACCGACACTCCAGACACATACAAACTCTACATACATACTTTCCATATTCTCGTTTTCGTGTTGGCTGGAAGTTCTGGAAATTATTAGATTTATTCATCGACCCTATTTCTCTCTCTCTCTATCTTTCGTCCTTCAGTTCTCGATGCACAGATTTATGAAGACAAAAGGGAAAAGCTGAGCGGGAGCAAGTTGCAGACATAATATGCCGAGGCTTTACTTATATATGTATGTATACATGATACTCAAATTTCAGGTGCTGCTAATATTACCCACACGATGTATATAATGTGTATTTATGTGCATTGAAATCAGAGTTAGTGATATAGGGAAATGAATGGAGCAAAACATTAGACGAGACACTTTGATCTAATTTTCAAGTTGCTCCCTCCTCCCTCAATTTCCATACAGGTCTCGATGAGTGGGTTTGGGAAAACTGAAAACGGTCCTCGCTTTCATCTCGGCTTTCTCCGCTTTTCACAGAAAATGAAACGAAAACGTAAACTCAAATTCAAACCTTCACATGGAATATCGCATCACATCAATTCATATTTTATATACATACATTATACTTTATTATTCTTTACTTGAGACTAGACAAGCTGTTCTATTTGTAACGCGGCTATTCTACCTTTAACATTTAAAATAATAAGTGCATTTCTATAATACGGAGATTCAGCATTGAGGGGAGAACTAAATGTTTATTGGTAGCCTTATTACTTTGACAGATTCTCAAATTAATTCATAATTCTTGCATAAATAGGAACGAAATGTTCAACACAAGTCTAGATTATGGGGTATCAAAGTACACATGATATTTAATATTTTTTAATATTTAATATTTTTGAGAAGCTTAGAATTGCAATTAGATACAAAAAAGTTCCAATTCCCTGAAAAAAGAAATAAATCCTTGCTCAAAGCCGTCAAACATCCAGCAGTTGGTGTAATGTACACCAACTAGAATTTTTACTTTTTCTAAATTACATTTCGAAGAACCAGGAAAAACACTTTAATACCTTGCTTTATTTGCACTAAGACTATATACACACATGTCATGTTTTGCTTTGAGAAGTGTTTGTGAAACCGGAGACGGAGTGAAAATAATGATGAAAGGGATAAAATAAAGTTGAGTAAACAAATGGTCTGAAATTCAACCCTATATTTTTATTGCATTGACGCACTCTGTTTTCTCTGTTTTGTTTGATAATATTTTTTTACTTATTTAAATTTTAATATCATTTTTTTAATAACCTCACAAAATTCTGAGTAAATATGAATATTGTACTAATATGTACTTGTTTTCACGTGCGTCAAAGATGTCAGCGTTTAGCGCTGAGTATACATTATACATACACACTTGGAGAGTAAGAGCCGTCTTTTGCCTGACTTTCTCTCTCTTTCTTCCATGGATTATGTCATAAGGGTGTGTGTATGTATGTCTGTGTATTTTTGAGCTTGTGTACCGAGATGTAACTGAGCAAATATTTGGAGTTGAACACATGAGCATAAATAAATATACAAAGAGGAAAAAGGAGACATAAAGCGTGACGTAAGGTGGGACTACGAGTGCCAGTTCCAGTTCCAGTTTTGTATATTTTATATTTTACCCATATAATATGTAATATGTAGAATGAATAAAAGGATCCCGGGAGTTGTAAATTGAAAACAGCTATGTAGATAGAAACAAGTTTCCGTTCCGCCGGAGAATGAGACCTTAATGAATGGAAACGGAGGAGGTGGAGGGGAAGAAAGAGGGCACAAAAAGGAAGAAGAAGAGGAGGAGACGTAAGTATGAAAGAAATGTATAATTTAGCCCCAAGCTGTACGTATGTGTAAAGGTAGTGCTGATCATGAAGCTGATTCTGATTCTGATGCTGATGTTGGTAATAAACTAGAGGGGTAAGAGGAAGCTGGAAGAAAGGAGAGGAAGAGCGAGGAAATGTATACAAAAAAGACTCCAGAGTTCACATCTATGTACAATGTACATATATATGTGTGTATTATATAAATATCCAAATTCACATTCAAGGCGGATGGAACAACTTCCGATAATTTTCTTGCGTCAACCTGTGAGTGTTTCAGAAAGCCGGACCACCCGGGTCGACGACTGCAATGGCCATGGTGAAGCTTCCGTCTCAACTCAGTCTGTACTCTGTGCCATTATCCTTATACGCTCTTTTATACTCGATTCTATTTATTCTGCTCTTCTCGTCTCGCCTCATGTCGTCCCTTGTCTTGTCTTGGCTAGGATTTGGATTTGGATTTGGATTTGGCTTGGGCTTTAGCATTATTTTTGGATCTTGATCGGGTTGGTGTGGATTGTGGACTGTGGACATGGGTTTCTATGTACAGTATTCAGAGCTCCAGCACTGCTGCCCCCCTTTATGGATGGGAAAGGGAAGGAAGCCAAGACTGTTCCACATTCATGTTTGTATGCTCTCTTCCATACATTACATAAGTTAGAAGAGAGGCCTTTCTTCTGGACAAAATAGCTACAAAATAGAGACATTTCCATGACATGTCCGTCTTTATGTTCTTGCTCTTACTCTCTGGTTCCTGTTCCAGCACTAGCTTCAGCTGTAGCTCCACTTCCAGTTTCATCATCTCCTTTTCTGCCATACTCCAGGACGAAAGCCGGATAGGAAATATGTGGGTATGCACTTTGTGCGGAATATATGTATAGGGTAGATATGGATCCTGGACGAGATGCCACTATCAACTGTGTCTTTTATTCATCTTCTCCACCTACTTTCTTGCCTCTGTTCATCCTCTTCTTTTAAATCTTGGGCTTTTCTTGGCTTGCCCGAGTTGAGTTGATCTTGAAAAGCAATCTTGGGTAGGAAATCAGTTATCTTTGGCCCGAGCTCTCAACAATTCCCCGTTAGTCACGAAAATGTAGACTCAAAACCAACTCAAAACACAGACTTTAACTTTACCCATGAGGAACTTCCGCTTGCTCCTGCGCCTCTTTGATTTTCTCTACGTGGCTTTGAAATGTCTCGAAGTTTCAGGCCTCTTGTACAATGTAAAGTGTCTAGTGTACATTCACTGATTTGTACTACAATACTATACACTGCTTCGCAAAATAGTAGTCTAGTTCAGAAATATTCATGGAAATGAAAATGAGGGGAAGAAACCTTCCACACTTGGCACGGCTGGTCAAATTTCCATGGAGATGGCCCGAAAACTACATTATGTGCACTATCGAGCCAATGAACGTACATTTCATGATACAACAATAATACCGTGCAGTACTCCAACATATTATACTTACATACAGTATATTACGATACAATGTATTGCATTGAAATCCACACACCAACGATAAAGGCACATCCACATTTGATTGCCGCCATCGAATCAACCACAAAATGTCTACAATTTTTTAGTGGGACTCTTTCCATATTTTGTCCTATTTTCCTGCAACTTCTGCAACCAGCGTCAAATGTGTCAATTTTCCTGCAAGCATAAAGATACCTGCGGGTTTCGAATGATACAAGATGTCATCAGAATTTTTGCACAAGAGAAAGTTGTGGAGAAAGCGATTGCAAATTCCATGCTGCAAGAAGACAGATTGAGAAAAATTGTGCTTCAAAAATACCTTTCACATTTTTTCATGAATACATCGATGTGCATATGAAAAAACCTTTTACTTGCACTATAAGATGAAAAACTAGTACGTGGTCGCAAAAACTCTTTCGATGCAACTCCAGGTTCTGTTCAGATGCATACACAGATAGATATCCAGATTCTGGATATATCACTCCACTATAGTTAGAGCTATTTGTAAAAATGTCTAGGTTTTTGATGGTGGAATATCAGTGTGTCAGTAGTATCCGAGGTATAAAGTACCTGCACGTTTCTGGTTCTTTTTTCTCTCTCGCTCTCCATCTGCCTTATTCTTCTTCCCATTTCTACTGATCCTCATTTGGCTGCGTCTTTGGCGGTATGGCGGTGGTTGCGGTGTGCTGGGCCTTTAATATTTCATCATTTTCCCCAACGAGACGAAGCTATTGACGGTATGACGCAATTTCTTCTTTTTTCTGGGCACAAGGTAGGAAAATTAACCCATAAAATATGTGCTGCAACCCGACGCTTTACACCATTCTGCCGTGTATTACTTTCCGGCTTTTCCCTTCTCGTTCTATGCTTTTTGTTCTATTGCTCCAAAACATTTTTGTTGAGCCTACATTGTACGTACAAGTATATGTATGTATAGTATATAGGCGTAGAATGAATGTAGGTTTCTGAGGGGCTGACGTAGGAGAATCTGCAATTTGCCATCTTTCTTCTATCTTCTATCTTCATCCATCCTCCCCCTTTGCTCAACTACCAAGGGAGCAAATAAAGTGGCTAAATTTTGAATGTCGGCCGAAGATGAGATAAAAACAAAGGTTATGTATGTATGTAGGATCGCAGTCGCAATTCGCACGGCACAAGTCCCAAAATATTTATGTAGATAATAAAGGTAAATACGTACAATAGAAGCGGAAATCAAATGGCAACGTAGGAGTGAAAGTGGAATTTTATTTTACTTTCCAGTTGACATGAATATACAGAGAGTCGGAGAGTCAAATTCGCCCACGCCAAATGTATAAACGGTGCGGTATACATATGTGTGTTAGACATATACTTGTTCCATCATTTAAAAACCCAGCATCCTCTTTTCACCCACTTCTCTCCTTTGTTTTTCTGCATCGTGGAGAGAGAAAAGCAGAAACCGTGGAAAATTGAACCACTTTACCCGTCACTTGTATGTACAGTGTACAGAGACATGAATGTATGTAAGTATGTAGAATAAACAGGAGGAATTGAAAAGTAAAAATAAAATGATACGTGCCTTGCTTATAAACACACGAACTCTTCATTGACGGTTCCTCCGCCTCCCTTTGATCTAAATTTAGTAGGTTAAGTGAATAAAATGGAGAAAGTGGAGCTGGCAATGAGTTGAGCTGACTACCCCGCCACTCTCACTTTTGAGCTTGACTCTTCAGAAATAACGGGCTTATGGTTTGACGACGAGTCTCTGTGACGTCGAAAGGACGGGGGAAAAGAGTAAAGGTAAATGTGACTAGGATGGTTTTAGATTTTACAAGATAATTAAATAATAAAAAACGGCAACTGTGCCCTTTTCTTTAAAATAGCTCCTGCTTATGTCCATGACATATGCCCACATGTTTTATGAACTGCATGTTGTTGTTTTAGCTCCAATTTTGTTCAAAACTTTGCCAACTTTGATTTTTACCCACAATGCGGGATGTATAACTGCATTTATACGGGGAACCTAGGCCTCGTTTTAGAAATCCAATTTTTAGTCGGCCCGGAAAAACCAAACAAATTCTAGTAGACAACATTTATTAGTAATTAATAATTAATTTCTCATTAGCATGAAAAGTAGGTATGAAAAATAAAACGTGTAAAACATTCATACATACATACCTAAATACGCATATCTTGGAGTGTGGGCAAAAGGAAGCGAAAAAGGGTGGCAGCGGGTGTTTCAGTTGTGCACATATTGAGCATGCAAAACATGTGACTGGAAATGTGATGGGTAGCATTCAAAGCGTGTGTGGTTTTCGGTGTGTATATTTCATAATGGAGGAAGTCGCATAAAATGTAGACGGTACTCATGTGACGCATAATAATAATAATTGTCTCGACGGGCCTCACAATTCAATTCAATTCCATTCCATTCAAGTCATGCGTCAGCCGTGAGCCCCCACACGGCTTCATAACAATTTAAAGTTCAAACGTGAAACTTGCGTTTTTTTACACCGGTACGCTCAAGCACCTAATGCTCCGCTAAAGGTCACATCCTCGTTAAAGGGGCCAAGTAGTCTGTTTTTTATGGCACATTTCTCGTCACTTTCAGGTAGCCTTGACAGTGTAGTAAATTAGTTATACCACATAATACATACATAGGTAGTCGTATATTGTACGTCCAATGTTATCTGATGTAATGGGCATATAATATGATGACGACTGAATTATAGAATACAAATGCAAATATTTGCTTTCTGCTCTGTTAACGGACAGCATGTAAAAAATCGATGACAGTTTGTCTGACTTGAGTATAGGCATTTGCATCCAAATTTGAATACACGGCTGTAAAAACAGAAAAATATTATAGTTGATTTGAGCACAACGTCGTACATGTACAATGTACGATGTACGATGTACGTACAAAGTACAGCGTATGGATTGTTTAATAGCAAAACGGAAAATGGCGATGAAGAATAGAATATTGGATCTGCCTGTAACACAAATACTTGTAATATAAGACATTAGACATTAGAAAGGAAGAAAATCTTGGGAAAGCCCGAGCGGATTGAAGCAAAGGGAGAGAAGTAAGAGTTATTATAGCTGGAGCCATAAGAAAAATTGTGGAAGAGCGAAAGCTCAAAACCATTTCGTGTTGTACTCATGTATGTATGCGACGAAGACCAAGAAGAAGAAGAAGCACGATATAACATTCGTGCACTATTTCTCCTGAATATCTTTGTATGTATACCTACACGTATAGTTGCTTGCATAGATAGAGTTTTAGGAAAGAGTTGAGGAAGTTGGTTGGCTGGATTGCTGGCAGGGCAGACAGCTTCAACACCTGTGCCTTTTCCGTAAAAATGATGAATTTTTCCTTGAGGGACATGAAAAATGATCTGAGAACTCATGACGGCTTTCGCACTCCTCTCAGTACTCCCTTCCTCTTCCTCCTTCTGCCATTCCTTTCTTCTTCGTGTCGGGCTCTCCGTGCTTTTACTCGTACCTCGTGCACTTGCCTTGCCTTGGTATGCTCTGGGCCTGTTTGGTCTCCGTGTGGATGTCTGTGTTTGTGTGGATGTTCGCTACATTTATAAAATGCTGAGTCAGTCAGGACATGCCCGCCAATATTTAGGTAACGGCGGGCTTTTGATTAAAAATTTTCCAAGCGTGACTGTAGAAACAAATTTTGGCTAAAACAGGTGCTTTTACTTTTAAAAAAAGTAAAAAGTAGCAAAGCGATAAAAATTCTAAAGGAAATTTTACAAGGTCAAGTTGTCCCTATTGAAACGATTTTGAGCTAAACTCTCATCTAAAACAAGCAAAATTTGTCCCGGTTTTTCTGCCTGTAACAGTTACTTTGTCCTGACTGGTCGTTAGTTTTCTCTCGACTCCCATTTTCTATCGTGTGTGTGTGTGTGTGCTCCCAAGTATTTCCACATACACACATTAGGCTTTCAATATATATGGTTATGGCCTTTCTATAATATTTCCTGTAGTAGCCTCTCTTTTTTGGCCAATACATGTTACGTATGTATGTATAAGTTCTGTGTAGATATACATACATAGAAGATAGCGATTTTACAAAGCGAGTGACAAATACACCCAGGCTTAGTTAACTTATAGCCAGAGTTTTTTCTCCAGCTTATTCTTCCTTATTTTTCTTTGCTTTCTCCACTTTCACCGACTACTTTCCCCGACACTTTCTCCCATCCAGCTTTTGAACTGTGCGTGGGCGACTTGACAAATCTGCTTGACTCAACACAACTCATCTCTTTTCATCTCTTCCCATTTCATCGCATCGCGTTTCAACTCAACTTGAACCAACCAACTCAACGTCTCAAAAGCAGTGGCAGTTTTTTACATGGGCCCAAATTTCCATTTATTAGCTTGTTTTTGTTTGTTGCTAAAACGGATTGTATTTTCCTCGTATATTGAAATAGTCTCTACCTTTGTGTGTTATTTTTTGTGGAAATTTTGCCAATCTCTATAGCGTTCTGAAAAGGCGGATAAATTTCGAACACTTAAAAAAGGCCCCTTAGGCCTAACACTAAAATAATGCAAAACCAAGAAGTATTTTTATGTCCTTGTGTAAACAGAAAATTTAATTTTGGCCAAAAATCACGCTTCAGTGACAAAATTTCAAAAATAAACTATGAAATTCAACGATGTATTTAAAAAGAATTTATTCTACACAATCTAATGTATAAAAAGATGCCAAAAAACATTTACAATAGCAAAGACCGGGAGACATGGTTAAAGCGTGATGAAAACAGAGCACGAGACAAATGGTGTTTGAAACTGACATGGATACGGCACACGATGTATACCACTCAGAGAAAGAAATTGGAGGATAATGACCCAGGCAAAAGCAACGACTGAAAGGAAAACGACAATGACAGTGACAACAACGATTTCAAAACAAATAAGGAAAGGATGACTAGACGATCCTCCGTTTGATGAGCATGCACGTAATCCTTGTACGACCACATTATTATTCCCACCACCTGCTCAAATTGAAAACAAAGTGGATGAACTATACAAAGAAACAATGAAGAAAACTCTTGAATATTTGCAACATTATTATTATTATTATTTCTATCATTATGACTACTTCCAATATTATTATTGTTATGTCTATTACGTAATAGGCAAAGGGCCGTCGGCAATTGCAAATTGAAAAAGGAGCGGAAAGCATAACATCCAGTTTCCACTTAAATTTCCCTCTTTAGCCAAGGGAGGTAACGAGCAGAAAGGTAATGTACGTTGTGAGCGGGGGAAAAAGAACGAGAGAGATATAGATAAAGTGGATACATGGATGTATGTATGCATGTATGTATGTATATAAATGCAAATGGAAGGTGAAAGTTCAAATAGCTTACGATAGAAAATGGGGAGCAGGAGTATAGAATGAGATGTTTAGAAAATGCGAATGGGAGATGGAAATGGGAGGAGAGGGAACGACTTGAAAAATTTTACTTACATACATCCTGCATCCTAGAAATCTTGGCCAGTGTCTTGAGGAAAAAATTCTTGCATTTTTATTTAACTTTGCATTGTACGTTCTGTTTGGGGAGAAAATTCCACCATTAAGTTGTTACTGATCACCTCGGTTTGTGGTGAACTTTTTACTATTGTACTTACACAATTCCCCCCTATTAGACACCAACAGCCAGCGGTTTTCAGCAATAACGGTAATACAACGGATAGAAAAGGTGCTGGAATAAAAATGAGAACTTCGTTCTAATGGTGAATGTATACTGATATACGAAACTTGCGCGAGCTTAAGTATACATATACATTATACGTATTTGCATTTGGACTTGTCCTCTCGGATAAGATCAAGATAAGCATCAGCAGTGATCACCGGAATAAGAGGGTAGGAAGATAGAACTACTTTTTGGACCTAATAATTTATGCATGTATCCAGTATTACTCCAGCTTTCTTGCTATCTTTCCTGCTGCACTTGCTCCATCTCAACAAATTCTATGTACAGATCATCTTCCCACTCCGTAATCCATGTAAATTGTACATTGTACATGTTATTTTCAGCGAGGCTCATCGCATCAAACATCAAATTACACTGCATTCTGCAACCGTATATAGAAACAAGCAGCTTAAACAGGGACGTGAACAGTACATGTACACTGTACAGTAGAATGAAGGTCCAGGGTCAAAGCGAGAGTATATTAGAGACAGGAGTGAAACACTCGAGCACTCAAATTTCCCTTTGAAGCCCAACGCGCGGAGGATATCTATGAATATAAATTAAAACTGAAGGAATTTTCTCCGTCTATTATTACTCACATTATTATTATAGTAGGCTTATGCCCTTACATTTGTATAAACAAGCATGTTTCTACTATCTTTTGAAAATACACCTGCAATCGTCTGCGTAGAGTGCAAGACACAAGCGGAAAGGAAAAGTAAACGTAGGGAGTAGACGAGTAACAGAGGATACAATGAAGTAGTTGAGTTAAGCCTTGACAATTTCTAAACGTCATTGTACTTCCTTCAAGCCGTCTCCTCTGTCTCTCTCGTTGCACAACAAGGAACTGCGACAAAATATACAAAAGAAAATCATCATTATAATATTGCTCGTGGATACAATGAAATATATTTTGTTTTTCACCCAACTTTCTCCTTCACTCTGTCTATCTCTCTCTCTCGGTCTGTTTACTCGTCTCCATTTACAAGCCGTGAATAATGCACAAATGACACCCTAAAGTCCCGTTTTGTTAAGACCAAAAACTTGATCCCTGGCTTGGAACGAGGAATCGATGTTGTTGTAACCCGAGAATTTCAACTGAGCTCGACTCGACTCACTCCATGCCAAAAAACGACACTTGCTGTATTTTAGACATTCCAGAGCTTTGTCTGAAGCACATTTTGTATTTATACTGATATCTCTCTTCTTCATTCTCAAGAGTTTCAAGAGTTGCGAGCAATAAGAAGAAGTAAAAGCACAAGAAGGAGATGGAGAAGCTGACTGAAACGGGGAAACTAAGGCTCATTTGGTGTGTAACCTGTAACCTTAGACTCCTACCTCAATTGTCGTCTTCCCCTCTCCTTCCCTCGGCTTATACTTGTAAAATGTACAATTTACAAGGTGCTGCACACTTTTCCTTGTTATATGTATGTATGTATACTGATACGGGGACAACCGCCGGATATTGTTGTGTAATGCTGTGTGGAACTATCGTGTGTCTTGCGTAAGTATATGCATGTACGGACATGCATATTTACAAGGATGCGTAGCGTTTGAGAAGGAAGGGAGGCAGAGGAGACAAGACAAAGAAGGGGAAGGGGAAGACACGCACATTTCTCGAGAGCAAACTATTGTATTTATACTTATAGTGTAGGATATGGATAACAACAGAGGGAGAACATAGAGCACAAAGGCGACTGAAGGGAGAAACGTAGACGAGGCGAAAGGAAGAAGGGGAAATCAACCTTTGCTAAGACTCTCTCTCTATCTCTCTCTCGCTCTCTGAGCTGTCTCCTTGGCTTATTTATGCATATACACCGGTTTGTATCCACTATACTCTACTCCACTCGACTCCCCATCCAACAGATAATGGATGGCATGAGATTGCACTTGTAGTCCTATTTGTATCCCATCTAAGCGCAGTTATAACGACATATATACATTATACATATATATACATCCCAACTATTTTACTGCCACTGCTTTGCGATCTGTATTGGATCCGCCTTTTTACTATCTGCCTTCCTCTCTACTGTTGCCTCAAATGAAATCATCCGCATGTACACGCACCAATGGTGTATATAGTACACAATCTATGTGTATGTCGCCCTCCTTGAAATTGATCAATTGATCGCATCATCTACCAAGACGAAAAGGTGCACGAAAGTTGTGGAGCACCTAAAATCAAGAAATATGTATGAAGTGTATGCAATACATGCTCTGTATTTATTTATGAATTTTTCCCCTTGCTTATCAGGTTTTACAAGTTCTTCATTGCAAAAAATTGAATATTGTTTTGGGAAAAGTCACTGCAAAAAAAGACAGGTTGCGCATTTTTCATAAGGGCTAATGACTGACAGCATAAGGTGTATACACAATCCCGGAGACTTGCGTCAATGTAAAAATAGTAAAATACCCTGAGTGGTCCATTACATTAGGCAAAATTGCATTACATACACGATCGCAATCCGAGTCTGACATCCTCGGGCAAAAGCAAGTGCACGTACAACGGACAAGTACTAGCCCACAGTGAAGAGAAACGAAGGAAGAAAGACGTCCTTCCAACATTATGTAAGATACATTGAGAGCTGTAGACAAATGCACAAGCTGGCTGAATTGTACACTAGAAATCGCCACTTTATCCAGAAAGTTAAAAAGTTAAACCCTTAGGCCTTCATATCATTCCTTTTAGTTCAATAAAATTAGGAAAAAAATTTGGTTCCGA
>JAQIVE010006188.1:0-11850 GCA_034698285.1 Sminthurinus bimaculatus | reverse complement strand
ACCTCTCGCCCTTTTATTATGCATACTGCATACTACCACTACTACCATTATCACTATTATTATTATACAAGGCTTTTCATCCTTGTATCAATATGTAGCAACTACGTTTATTAGCTCTTAAAAGCACCATATTACATGGCTGTGGTACTTCAGGTACTTCCACAATACACACTTGCGTGGACCTCTTCGAAATCGTCTTTTTTCAGGAGTTTGAGGCATGTTACAATTTTTGATACGTAGTCAATAGTTTCTACATTTCTCGTCAATAACGGACTTCAAAATAAAGCAGAGGGTTTCTTTCCTTAAAAAATGTTGAGCCCGCGACTAAAAAACTTTTAGGGGTCAGAATCCAGATCAAAATGTTGAAAAAGTGACCTTTTTTAAGTTCTAACACAAATGACGTCACAGTAAGACTACAAAAAGGATGTATTTCAATCCAAAGCCTTAAATTATCTTAAAACCCTTTGGTTTGATAGATCTGAAAAGGGCAAGGTCTTACGACCAACTGTTTAGAAAATATAAGCTTGAGCGCTGTAGTGGACGTTTCTTTTCTCGCATTTTAAACTTTTTGAAAGAACTTCAACTACGTTTCAGTATTTTCATTTTGTACCATAAAGACGCTTTATTTCAGCCATGGTTGCAATATAAATGTTGTAGAACACAACGTTTTTATTTTGGTCAAACGTCTTACATGCATAGTTAACGAGTTAAAATTTTTTGAATAATTATCTTGGGTATAGGGCCTCAGCATGTAAAAGCCAAGGACATTGAGCAAAGTACTGAAAGAAATTTGATTTCCTGGAATTTTTTCTTCCAGCTCGCTGTATTCAAGGGCAAGGAAGAAAAAGAGGCTAAGTTGTTCAAATTGCTTTAAGATGTTTTCAGTGTGCATCAAATTTTCACCCGTAAATCGACGTTTTTGGGATCTCTCAGGCAACTGCTTATTGTGAAGGGACCTGAAGTACCACAGCCATGTAAAATAGCAATCCAAAATCCTAATAAATGTAGTTACTACATATGTAAAGGGCATCAAAAAATATTCATTGGTTTGGTTTTTACACAGGTTGAAACTCAGTCCAGATTTTTTGTTGTCAGACGTTATCTAGAAAATAGTGAAAAGGGACCCTGCTGTGCGGTGTGCGGTAAACGGTGCAGAAGGTCCCCTTCAATTAATCCTCTTTTCTATGAAGTGAATGACCTAAGTCTTTATACGCAGCTTTAAGCATGTTGGCGTTCTATGTATACGTATGCGTATTAAAATAGAATTTAGAAGTGCAGTTTTAAAACGACATGGATTATTTATTTTTGCCTCTTTATCCCCATTTATTTACGCCCCACCCAAATGCTACTATTTTTGGCTTTTCCTTCCTTTACGTGCCTAATATACTGTATTGTATTGTATTTTGTATTGTATTTAGGGGTCTGGTACATTTGTACTAATGGTAGTACTATGCACAGAGGCGCTCAGACACACAGCGGGTCCATTGCGTAGCCCCAGGTTAATGTAATGCTCCATATACCAATACTTACCTGCACTATAGTTTCTGTGCAATGCACAGAAGAATGCAGATAATTTGGTTAGAGCATAATATACTGTATTAGTCTTATGATATTTAAGGCGTTCAATTTTAAGTTTAGGGTTTCATTTTGACATTCAAGCCGAATGTGGAAATTCTCGTGGCGAGTATTTACTGTGAGTAAAATGACCAAGTATTGTACTTTATTTATGTGGCAAGGCCAATACCAAAGGTGGCTACGGGTTTCCTTGTACATTGTTTGTCTGCTATTAAGTCTCACGATAGAAATGGGTGCCGGTGGTTGTGTCCCGCGGTTCAGCGATTACTCATTTTTCACTCCGAAACCTGGGGAAATGCTACCAATCGTTGTAGACTGTACTGTCTTTCCGGGCGAGGATTTTCGGTCAAATTTTACATCCTCCTTGCGCAAACTTGTGACTCCATCTTCAGCTCCAGTTTTGTCCAAGTTCCGTTCCGACTCCGACTTAGAGTCACAACCTAATACAATGCCAATGTATCCATTGTATCCATTGTTGTCCTCGACCTTTGAACTGAAGCTTAGAGCAGAGAGGCAAAAAAATGCAGCGGACCGTCAACATCGACTCAACCTGGTCCGGGAAGCACCCAAATGGGTCCAGGAGCTGAAACTTTGTTGTACAAGCTCCGAGGATCCCTGCCACATCCCCGGAATTACAGCCTTTACTAGTATCCTGGACAAAAAGCACACAAATTTTAACACCACCCACTCTGACATGGACAAAGGAGCGATGAAGCAACAACAGCAGTCTTTGTTCCTGGAGAACGATTGGAACGATTGGACACGACTTGAAGTTCTGTCGGTGTCTCATGTCACTGGAGGACTATTCTCCCGGGCTTTCCAGGGACTGGACTCCCTTGAGGAGCTATCTTTGCACGGGATTCGGTTAACTCGTCTTGGCGACCATTCTACCCGCCTTTTTCTAAAAGATTTGCCTTCTCTCCAAAAATTGTATTTGTCGGGCAATGGGATAGTTTCGATCGATTTGGACACTTTTGAAGGTCATGCCCCCACCTTGAACTGGCTCAGTTTGGCGCATAATTCCCTGGAGTCTTTCCCCATGGCGATTTTTCGTGTCCACTCTCTTAAAGTTTTGCGCCTGGACTACAACAAAAACCTGGAAACCCTTGCCCTGGACACTAAACTGGGGTCTGGAAATATTTCTCGTGCTGTTGCTCCAAGTCTAACCGAGCTCCTGCTCCAAGATTGTCAAATTTGGGAGATTTCTCCGGATTTCTTCAATTCATTCCCCGCCCTTGAAATCCTGGATTTGTCCAGAAATCTGCTGGCTGTTCTCCGTCCGGACACGTTCGTCGCCACAAAATCCCCAAAATTGATAGAGATCAACCTGTCCTTCAATCGGTTGACAACGCAGGGCCTCAGCCCATTTCACAATTTTCGGGATCTCCCGAATCTCCAGACGTTGGACCTGTGGCAGAATAATTTGACGGGGAATTTGAATTTACCCGGGCTCGTCCCGCCTCAGCTCCAGTTTTTACACTTGTCCAACAACAAACTCACTAGTCTATCGATGCATTGCGACCCCGAGAGGACGTTGACCTTGTCCAGAAATTTGTCCATGCCCATGTCCCAAGAATACAAATACAAATACAATGAGACCTGTTCTTCCTCTTTAAAGTTAAGCTATCTCAGGGTCAACTTTAACCAGCTGAAGGAACTCTCTCCAAACTCGTTGCCCAGTCATCTACAAAAACTGGAGGTGATTGGAAACGTGCTGGAGCTGATTCACCCCTGGACATTTTACCACATGGGACAGCTACGCGAGGTCAATTTTGAGAGCAATCGCTTGACAACTTTGACTTCAAAAGGACTGGCCATTCCATTGCCGTTACGGCCCTCCCCCGAAGAGAGGGTGGGAAATTACTCGGTAATAAAACCCCCATTTTTTTCTATTAGATGGAATCCAATTATTTGTGACCGCCGTGTTGAGTGGCTGGCCGAGGCATTGCGAAAGCGGGAGGAACAACTAGAGAAGGATGATCTCAACCATTACATACACGGATACAAGCACCAGCTGGAGCCCATCTCGTCCCCGGCCCCACAACTCTATCAAGTCCCCGAGCTGGAGACTTGTTGTGGCCTCTCACCCTTTACCCGGGAAAAGTCCCAGGTACATTGTCTCGTGCTCAACCAAGGAGCAACCAAGTACGAATCGGTTCCTCTGGTGTCCCTTCCTCCTGAAATTTTTTCAGCAATCAACAACCAGACAGCCAACAATGTTTCACTCATGTTTCCGTACCCATACTCTGTTGTGTACTCACAGGATGTTTCAAATAACTACCTTGATTAATATCATTTTCTAATGATCAAGAATAAACGGGCTTTTGTAATTTCAAGTGTTTTTATTCCTTTTACGAAACCCATTTCATAAAATTGGCCAATTTTATCACCAAGAAAAAAATCTTGACAAAAAATCTCATGAAATTGTGACATGATTTTGGTCGAAAATCTTATCAATTTTTATCAACTTTTGACAAGATTTTGATGAAATATCATCAAAAATTGCCAATCTTGTCAAATATCGTCAAATTTTTTTGAGATTTGATACGATGTTTTTCCAAGGGTATCCCAATGTGCAATGCACACACTATTATATGAGATTGTTTTAGGGAAATGGAAGTTGGCAATTTTCCATTCATCTATTACTTAAGAAACTTTAATATTTAATTAAGTTACAAGTTATAACATGCTTTTTGTTGTGTTCCCTTTGTCTTTATGATGAACTAGTTTTATTTAAAAATAAAATTTATTTTTTATGAACACAGACTATATAAATATGCAATGTAGTGGTCAGCTTCAAAAATGGACATTTTTAAAAAAATGGTCATCGGTTTTTTTAAAGTAATAATGGTCTTTTTATTTATTTTTAGTATCAAATTTGAAATATATAGAACATTCGAGAGGAATATAATTTTTTATCATTGTACATTCATCACCATTCATACTTCATACCGTAAACATCCATCAATAAGTGGCTGCGCCTCGAATAATGTAATTTTTTATTAGATTAACTTAAAATGTTTTAATAAAAAAGCTAGGCCACTATTTGGGTATTTACGGTATTTTACGTTTTTTTATTTTTTTACTTCAATTTTGTTGTTTTCGTTTCACACATGCTTCATACCCAAGCTATAATAGCATTATATTATTACCTACTACCTACATTATTATTACAGTAAAATTCTTCGTGATGCTGCAGACTGGATTTGTGACCTCTGTGACCCGGATTATTGCCATTAGCATTATTTAGAGGAACAAACCGTAATAATTATCATGATGGGATATTACACTTCTGTTTTCCACGTAAATATCGAGCTAAAATTTGTTAAACGGTATTCGAAGAATTGAGTCTCAACTTAAGAGCGACCGAATTACACCTTGAAAATCACCAAGCGGCGTCAAAGTCTGACGAACCTCCATTCACTTTTTATCATTAAAATTCCTTGTACATCACAAAACTTCGGAGGACAGACATTCGAAAACCTCCATTTCCATGTCGGTTGACCTCTGCCTTTGACCTGCTTGGTCCATGGCGGTTCCGACGCTGGACACTTGGGGAGGAGGAGGCTGTCTGGCAGTGAGCCTGCGGAGGGAGTTTGAATTGGAGTTTGAGTTGGACACGGAGTGACTGGGCGGATGATTGTTCCGATGATAGAGATACTGGGCGGGAGGGGGAGGAGGAGGAAGCTGGAGGTCATACACGGACACGTCTGCAACGTCCGCGGTGGTGGCGGCGGCCGCCACCACATTCACGTTCATAAGTTCCTGGCTGACTGTGGGGATGGCGATATTGGGATTGGAAAGATGGCACAAGCATCTGGGATTCGATGTCGAGTTCGAGATTCCAGATGACTTCCTTAAAGATCAGGTGAACCCATCCTTGTCCATGATGCCCTGCGGGCTGAGGCCGCCCATTGGACTGGGCAGTCCGAGCTGGGGAAATCCGTAAGAGTCTACCGGGCCGGGCAGGTCCAAGTAGGGGTTCATGTTGTTGGGCGTGTTTCGACGCACCCCCGCCATTTGCATGCTGTCCAAGGCCAGGTCCATCCCTGGACCGTGATTCACACCCTGATTCACCCCCATGACGTTCACATTGTTCCCCATCCCAATGTCCGCCGTGTTCAGGGAGGACTTGGACGACTTTTTCCGCACCGGCTTTGTATTCCCCCGACAACTCAGGGCGAAACGCAGTTCGGACATGAAATGATCCCAGTACGGCTCCTGAATAAAAAAACAGATATTTATTTTACAATTTGTGTCGAAAATTCTTTACTTAAGTTTAAATCATAAAAATTAGGTTTTTTTACCCCAGGGGGTTTTGATTCACGGGACTTGACAAGGAACTCGAGGAAGGCCAAGAAAATTGCAAACAGACAACCGCAAACAAGGACCACAAACACACCGCCCACGTTTGCTGTTTTTTAAAGTTCAAACATTATTTTGGTCATTTTTATTCAAAAATTTTAACTTTTTCATTTTTTCATCAGTTTTTGAGACTTAACTTTAATTTAATTTTACAATCGTGTGGATTTTTTTACCTAATTTTAAAGGCTTGACAGCGTCTCCATCGGTTCCAGGCTAAAAAAATTATAAAAAACGGTTCATTTTTAAAATTTTGTAATTTTGAAAAAAAGTTCAATTTAGGCGAAAAAAGAAAGACTAAAGACACATCATTTATTTAATTTAATTTAAATTAAAAAATTTCCAAATTTATTTGGTGCGTACCACACAAACGTTTTCTTTGTGTTCTTCCTTCCACCATTTGCGCTTTAAGTCGTCCAGCACTCCCAACTCCTGGAGACGAAGGACGCCGCTGGAGAAAGCCTGAAGGTATTTTGACCCTGGAAAAAAACATTTTACTGTGATGAACTTTCAAAATTAGGAAAAAAATTCAAGTTGTATTATATTACAAAAAAATTCGTTGACTACCTTTTGGCAATGCGATTCCATAACCTGAAATAATCAGCAATATTATGCATTATATTACAGAAAATACAAGAAGAAACAGAATTAACATGTAATTTGAAAATTTTGATGAAAGGCGGAAAAATTGATAAAAAATAATAGGAAGTTGACCTTTGCTGTCAAGGAGGCCTCCGACTTGGGCGAGTCCACAATCTCGCTCAATAGTATACTCGATGACGGTGGACTCCATAAAAAAGGCATAGCGGCCATCATCCCGCTTGACCTTCTCGATGCCCTCCTTGTTGTTGTTGACGAGGACACCGTGGGACAGCTCGTTCTTCTTGATGTTCTTCCAGATCTTCTGATTCAGCTCAAAGGGGGAGTCCTGCCATTGCATTATCGTAATTTATGGTAGAAAAAATGTCCATTTTTGTCCAAAAGAGCTTAGAGAACGTTTAGAATGATAATATTTAAAAATTAATGAAATAAAAAACTGACCCGGAAGAAGGAAGCCGTGCTTCCGGTTCGAACACATCCGTATTTGACCTTGTCCTGCTTGGCCAGGTCGGCAAGACTCTTGATGGTTTCGTCGAGATCTTGGACGATGAGGAAGGTGGCCAGGTTGGCCGTGTAGGAGGAGACCATGATCAAGGTGAAGAACCACCAAATACCCGCTATCATCCGCGTCGACACCGCTCTACACTCAATCAACAACAATTACATTAACCCTCGGTTTTTTCTCACTGTTCTCGTCATCTTATTGCAAGCTAGTCGAATTCTACCGCTGATATTTTCTGCAGCATTTCGACGCCGCTCGGGGCATGACTTATGATTTTGAGCCAAAATAATTTAGATGATGTACAAATTGGTGGCATCTTTTAATGTAGATAATTGACAGGTAGTCATTATTAGTCTCGATTCATGACAAGCAAATGTGTTTGCATCCTTCGTCGATACTTTCATTACTTCAATGTTACAGGATCGCAAAATCATAGTATGTTGTGCGAGTGGCGTCGAAATTCTACAGCGATAGAATGCGCCTATACAGCTTTTACATACAGAGAATGATGGGGACAAATCGGTTTATTTTTATCATAAAAACTGAAAAACTGTGCTGATTTCAACTTTTGAAAAGTATTATTCAATCCATACACAAACACTTTACATAGGCACAGTACACAGCAATACTATAATGATAATAATTATAGTTGAAATGAAAAAAATATATCAAACTTAAACATCAAAACATAAAAACTTCGCCCTGTTATTAGCAGGTTAGTTATATTTAGCATTAAAATTGGAGTAAAAAGCGTTAAATTATAATTATGGTTATTATGACGATGATGTTGGTCATACTTGAGGGGTATGTCCGCCTTTTGCTTGAAGAGAGAGGCCATGCAAATCCAGAGGGAGTTGACAAAGGTCACCTCATTCAGGTAGACGACGGACTGGTCCGCATTATTTTTACCCTGGCCGTGACACGGATACGCCTGAACCCACTCCGTCGGCGACAGTCTGTCAGCAATTCCAGCAATTATTAATTAATTAACATTTAAAGCTTTCAACAGGAAACAAGATTAACAAAGACACGGTTAAAGTTAAAACGTAAATATACTCTGCAATATTTTTAGTGTAGCCGTCAATCACAATTTTAAAGTCGTTAATTAGGCTAAAATTCTAAACTCCTTTGTTTAGTGTGTTTTTAGGTTAGTTTAGTTTAATGTGCAATCATGTTATTCACTTTTAGTTTGACCTTTAGTTAGGGGCAAAAACCGTGGGTAAAAAACGGGGTCAAATAAAAAAACACAAAAAATAAAAATGTAGACGTACTTGGGTGCAACGTCACTACCTTGCTGCATAATCGATCCCTATAAATACATATTTTTTACCAAAAATTATAAAAAAATAACCAAAATCTAAAATAAATTGCAAATTACTTGTCTGTAATGACTAATGACCTTTCTTTGAATTGAATTGAAACAAAATAAAAAAATATTGATAAAAGGATAAAAAATAGTACAATTGTGAACCAGAAGCTGTTGAGTAGCGTGAATTGATTGACGAGCTCATCGGGGTCTGTGACACAGGGATGATTTACATCCCACTCGATCGGAGTCACCCTGTTTATTTCCCGGGAGTTTTGTATGTATATTTTAACAGGAATAAAATTGATTACCATAAAATGAAATAAAATAAAATAAAATGATGTGGTGGATGAACTGACCTGGCGAGAATGTAGAGGATAATGGAGACGCCGAAGAAGGCAAAGCCCATGTATATCCAGACGTTGAGGGAGAAGGGTGAGAGGAAGGAGAAGAGAGAGGGTGGCTTGGCACTCGGGCTTTTGTACAGGATGGAGATGCCCAGATTCATAAAGGGCATGGTAAAATCCACGGCCTCCTGCCGTTCTTTGTTGATGGTCAGGTCGGCCACGGCAATGTCCGCCGTCCCGTCAAGCACCTCCTGCATCATCCCGTTCCACTGCCCGTTTGACTTGTTCTTGGATCCGTAGTTCCCGTCATTCACCGGCTTCACTGTGTACTTGAATCCCAACAACGCCGACAACCTTTGGAGCAAGTCCACGACGAATCCCTCATAGCGGGCATTTCCCACCAGGGGCTGCTCCGACCTCGCCAACATGCAGAACGGATTGTTCATAATGGTTGAAACGACGAAGGTCCGATTTCGAATGTCCATGGCGTCCACTTCCTCCCGCGTCACCGGACTCTCAAACTTGGTCCAGTTGAACTTTGACACAAACTTGGAGTCCCACGCACCGATTTTTTTCAGGCCCTGTTTAAACAATTTTGGGAAAAAATTATACGGTTTCATAAAAAAATAAAAAGTTGTTTGTAAAATACGAAACGACGCTCACATTTTTGTCCCGGAGTTGAATCACGTCGAAATGAACGTCGGTTCGAAACCCGGTCGTGTTGAACTGAATCAGTCCCGTCAGACCTTGAAATTGCACCTAAAATATGGTAAATGAGTTTTTCGTTTTTTAGTGGTCAAATTAAAGTTGCCGTTGTAAAAATAAAGAAAAACAGACGATGACAGTATTAATATGTGTACCATTTTCATGTAGTTGATGATGGAGTAGCCGTGTTGCCAGGTTTCGGTTTGATCACACTGAAGTCGCTTGATTTCGATCCGCTGACTGCTGTCCAGGACGTGCAAGGCTTTCCCCAGCAGATGAACGGCGTCGTATAAAAGTGCCGTTCGAGTCTGCAGGTTTTAAATTCGAAAAATTAATTTTTTTCTAATTATATTATCAAAATGTGCTGTTGTTAAAACTTGAAAAAACATCGGGATTATTATATCGCTTGCCGTCATCATGGGAGAGGACACGGGATCGGGGACAGTAAGCGAGGTTTGTCCACTCCGCCGACTGTCTTGACCTCGGGCCGCCTGGCTTGAGGGTGACCCCGACCCCTGCCACTGCCGGAGCACGGCTTGCACATGCGGCTTCTCCGGATCAACGAGTCGAAGAGCCGTGATGTTCGCCTCGGAGAATTTAAAGTCATCAATGTCTATGGTGTGTAGGTCGAGGGAGGTCAGGATATCTGTCACGGATTTTACAAGAGAAAAACAAGGTACATATTTTTTGGGTGGCGTCGAAATCCTTCAAAGAGAGTTTCTACTCCTTAAAGGATTTTGACGCCATCCATGACATTCGCTGGGATTTTGAGTTTTCTTCACAGTATAGATTACGTGGAGGCATCTTTGTCTACTCCAAAATCCTAGTGAATATCGTGGATGGCGTCGAAGTTCTTCATTGGAGATACATACATATGAGTCTCGTAATTTAGCGAGGTGAGAATTTTTTTAAGGACCAGAAATTTAGTTCTGGTTCCTGAGAATGTAAAAAGGACTCACAGCTGTACTTGTAGGTCATGAGTCCAATTTGCTGGGCCTGCTTTAGGACGTGGTAGATTTTCTCGTCCTTACAGTCCAGTATAATGTTCCGGATTTTGGTCTCCCTCAAAATTTCTCGAAATAAACGCCTAAAATAGTTTTAATTATAAATAATATTGCACTAAAGATTCATTTATCGACAGGACAATCGTTCCTTTTCTGTTTCATGAAAAAAAGAGCTAAATTATTGACCTGTGGTCATTTCCGGGTGAGAGTTGTCTGAGAAGTGCCTGTCGTTTGGGTGGGACG
Organism: Sminthurinus bimaculatus; assembly: GCA_034698285.1. NCBI lineage: Eukaryota > Metazoa > Arthropoda > Collembola > Symphypleona > Katiannidae > Sminthurinus > Sminthurinus bimaculatus. The sequence goes on along the minus strand of JAQIVE010006188.1, from coordinate 1,206 downwards.
GAGGCCTTAATCAGGTCCTGGAGTTTAAAAAGTCCTTCCTCGTCCTCGTAAATGATGGCGTAGGACTCCCAGCCAAAGGCCTCTACCAGGTCGTTGTAGGCCTGCAAAAAACCATCATAATATAATACATATAATCACTCAAGCTTTTGTAACATGTTTTGATAGATTTTATTATCAATTTTATGCTGTAAAATCAATTGTGTTGTGCGATTAAAAGGTTCAAGTAAATAAAAAAACTGCATGATCAATTAAATGCGGAGCAATGGCAGACTACTGACCCGATTGAGAGACGCGGGGTGCGGATGAAGGTTAATCAGATAATTTTCTTTGCGGATGCGGTAGTCCCACTTGGTCTCGATGTGCGGGATTTCAAAGGCGTCACAGATCGACTGGACATGACTCGCCGACTCGTGATTCTGGGGACCGAAAATCGCCGCTACTCCTGACTCCAGCATCCCACAAACTGTATGCACAATGTACAAACGTTATTATAGGGTCAAGAGGTCAATTTCAAAATTTTAACCGATGTTTTTCAAAAAATATACCTGCGGCATAATTTACTTCAAAATACTGTATTGTAAATGTTAAAGTTTATGGTACATATGTATTTATATCATCCCATGAAGAAAAAACATCTTAAAAACTAAAATAAATCAAAAACCATCAAGAATTATTTGCACATTAATTTAAAGAGAGCAATGTAAAAGGTAATTGATTTAATGAACTATTAGAGAAGGAGGGCATTTTTTGAGCCTCAAACTACACAAGAATTTAACGAAAATCGCAATAAATGCTTACAGGTCACAAATTAAAAGTTGCAAAATCTTGTATAGACATCACTAACGAGAATTAAATAAATTACAATAGAATTCAATACTTTTAACAACCTGGCAAGCAAGAAGACGTGGACGCCGCTTAGAGCATTTTTACTTTGAAAAGACAAGTCCACTTACGTAGATAATTGCTGTTAGTCCGATGCAAAGGTCCGTATTGTACTTTAAAGCTTGCAAAAATGAAATATTTCGCCAATTACCAATAATAATGACATTCTAAACCATAGAGTAAGTATACAATAGAGGGAATGAGACCTCACAAAATGAAAAAATCAACAAATCCAAATGGTTCACGGCAAGGTAACTAGACTAAAAAATCCCTTTATCAGGTACTTTCATACCCCATGGAAATTAAAAATTATGAAGCTGTGGG
>JAQIVE010006187.1:0-11851 GCA_034698285.1 Sminthurinus bimaculatus | reverse complement strand
TGATATCCAAGCCAAGGAAAGGATTTAGAACCACGAAAAATGGCATTCGAATTTTCTCGACAGAAAAAAACAGAAAATTTTTGTGACAAAAATCGAAATCACATATTATTTTTCATCCCTTTAATATCCTAATTACGAATTAAAATTATAGTTCTTTTGACTTATCAAGTTTTTGGAACCCACTTTTGAGTTGACAGGAACTTTCCGTATAAAATAATTGAAGTATAAAATTGGTGTAGGAAAAGTTATAGAAAAGTCAAAGTTGGAACGCTGTCAGCTTTCACGTTAATTTTTAATTGATTTTTAATTCCAACATGTACTTTTACTTATGTAAAATGTAGCATTGAATTTTAAACTTATCAAGTGCAGCAATCTTATTGTTTGCATTAGCGTGTGTACTAATTTAATTTTTAATTCATAGAAGAAGGTTTTGTGAGAGGAAGTGCACCTTCGCTCAATTCTCTGATTCCATCATTGGAGAACTTGAGGACCACACTCAAATCTCAAATTTGACAATGGAAGTGACCTTTGACATTGTCGATTGTCTTTTGTGTGATGCCAAATTCTCTCCCGTGACCCTGGCTCCCGAATCCGACGATGAAAAGCTGCTGGACATATTTTGTCATTATTTTGAGCTGAGCTCAAAGGAAGTGGAAAGTTTTTACGACGAACGAGTTGGATTTCCATTTTGTGGTAATCAAATTACAAAATTAACTAACAAGTATTTCATTTAATTGTGTATTATTAAAGTAACATGATAAATTAATGTGTAATAACCAGAAAGCAATGTATTCGTAACAAACCGACAATTTTTTAAAACCATACTTTTATCCTCCAGATACTTGTCGAGGTGTAACTTTGTGTAGTCTGAGTCGTCTCCACGACAACTTGACTCTAATCCACAACGAGATTAATCAGCTGGTGACCAACGTCTGTCACTCTATCGTCAATATTGTCAGCAGAATCAATTTTATCGATTCCCATCCCAGTGATTATAATTATGGTCAAGATGACAACAGTACTAACAGTTTTAGCAGAGGAGCGATTGCGAATATTAGAAAAAGTATTACGAGCCGTAAGTATTAAGTATTTTCTCTTTCTCACTTATAAAATATGCAATTTGATGTTTAAATAAATATTTAAATGAATTAAATGGTCTTACAAATTTATGAATTTAGTTTTTGCTGATATTGAAAACACACCATAATTTTGAACCTTTTTTTCATTCTTTCACTCAGGATTAAATCCACAAGTTTCCTTAATTCGACTGGACTTTCAACGTCTTCATCGCCAAAGTAAAAATCTCCAGAAGAACAAGAAGACGAAGACGAAGAAGAAACAACAAGTTGGTGGAAGCTCCCTGGAACCTGAAGAATTCATAAATCATATCGATCCATCTGCAATATTGGGCATAGCAAGCGACGGCATTATAAAAAATGAACCATCTTCTCCATCGTTTTTGCAAAATGTAGACCCAGAAGGAGAATCGGACCAACACAACTTTGAATACGAATATAAAGTTGTTGAAAATGACCAAGTCCATTCAGAAAATTTCAGTGTCAGTCGATATGGTAGAAAAAGAAAGCAGACGATGCAAACAAAGTCCGATTCGGATTTGGAATTCGAATTCCTTTCGGACCGAGAAAAGCTGGCGGAGCGGAGGGAAGATGAAGAAGACGATCAAAGTAAAGAAGTGGGCTCCAATAAAAGGCTAAAGAAACGTGTGGTAAAAAATAAACCAACAGCAAAGAAGCGAGGACGGCCTAGAGTGCTTTCTAGGAAACCATCTTCACCTGAACCTGATCCAGAGGATCCAGATTTTAATCCTGAAGCTGAAGAAGCCGCACAAATGATTAGCAACGATGAGGATGAGGATAGTGAAAAAATTGACGGAGATGGTTCATCCAAGTCAAAGAAATCTCCGGTAAAAGCTGGACCGAGAAAGATGGGACGACCAAAAAAAGGATTCGAATTAAGTGAGACATTTAAAAAAAATAAAAAAATAAAAAAATGCTTTCATCTTTCATTATCGTTTCTCTTTACAGTTTTCCATTTGATTTGTTTTTGTTTTTTTTATAAGAGCACAATTATTCATTAGCATAATATACACAGCTAATCACAGGTGTTTGATAATTAAAATTTGTAGACCAAAAGTTAATACCCAAAAAATGGAAATGGGGATGCGGTAATCCTAGAGAGAGGGAAAGATATCACCGAGACAAGTTGGACCCTATCATAGAAGTGGAGCCCAAGCTTTTTCGTAGGAAGGAGTCTGGCTGGAGCTTCCGGATTGAGGAAATCGAAGGGGTTGAAATGTTCGTCTGCCTGGCCGAGGGTTGTCAAAGCAAATATCTCAAGCGAAATTTGATAACTCATCACATTTCGTTGATGCACATGAATACAAGTGAGTTGGTCTTGTTTTACTTCACATAATCAAATCAAATAAACTATGTACTTGTAATATAAATATTTTAATTTGGAATCATTACCTATTTTTTAGTAAAACGGGGAATTTTCTATCTTTTTTTATAGACCGGCTCGTGTGTCCACACTGCGAAAGAACTTTTTGGAAACAAAATGAGTTCGATGAACATGCTTGTAACCCAGCGACTCCTGGTATGTATGATGATATTATTATTTTAGGTACTTATTTGGGTAACATTTTCGCTGTGGAATGTTTCTTTCTCCAATTTTAACGTTATTTTTTGTTTGTCATTACAGTTTGTAGGAAAACCCAAAATTTTGGAAATGGACAATACATTTATGATGGGGTAAGGTCAAAAGATTTAAAATCTATTTTATCAAATTAAGAATAAATTAAGTATCAATTTAAATGATACGAATGACTGAATTGGAAATTTATTTATTTTGATACTTACATTCGTTATTCTAGATTTGGCCTTTCTATGAAGTGGACTTGGTGGAAAATGGAGGATGTGATTTAAAGTGTGGAACTTGTGGGTCTTTGCAAAGGGAGCAAGCTAGAATGACACAACATATTAAACAGGCTCATTGTGGTAAGTTAATAGTTATTACTTTTATTGTTATTCAGATACTAAGTATTATTCCAAAAATTGGCACTGAGCATATTAAATTAATTATTATGATGTACGTTTTTTGTTTACTGTAGAGCAACCAAAATTCTCCTGTGAAATATGTTGTAGAACGGTGAGATGAGATTTTAAAGGCTCATTAAAATTAAATCAGTTGCTCATTTAACTACTTAATTTATACCTTTTTGTGCTTATTGTTGTCCATATTCTTTCAATAGTAACTGGCTAATTTTGTCACTGGAAGAATAAGGTTACTGCTTGATTCTTAGGAAATAATGGTTGTTGTTTATATTTTGTTACTGTTTTAGTTTGTGAGACTTTCGGGACTGCGTAAACATTTAGTTAGTCACTCGGATAGCAAAGACGCTGTGTGTGATCAATGTGGCGAATTTTGTAAGTTATATCCAATTAATCATTTAACCTTAAATTAAGTCAGGAAATTAAAAGTTATCCCAAATTACATGTAAAAGTATGAAAGTATAATTGATTCTTTTCCCTTTCGAATTCAGTTAAAAATCAAGGGACTCTCCGAGCTCATGTGACCACAAAGCATGAAAGGGGACCAAAATCTTTCAAGTGCGATTTTCCAAATTGTGGCAGAGGTTAGTTTTCCAAATAATTATCACCAAAAACATAATGAACGTTACAGGAGTATCAGAAAATTTAAAATGTTGTGTCAGCTCTTGCTAATTTTTTGGGGATTTTTTTATGTAATCAGAATGATCAATATCACTTTCATTTTTCATGATTTTTTAGCATTCAGCCAGGTTTATGGCCTATACCGCCACCGAAAAACGGCCGGGCATCCGAAACCAAGGAACCCGGAACAGCCTCGATACCTCATTGACCCCTTAAATTGTCCTCTCTGTGATAAAAAATTTGTCCTGGAAAAGACATTCAATACACACCGAGAAAAGTGTCGAGGGAAAAAGGAGTATGTTTGCCCGATTTGTCAGACAACACGTTCCAGCTCTCAGGGATTGAGGTGAACTAAATAATATGTATTATGATTTTATTCTTAGACCTGAATTTATATTATAATAAACTGCTGACAATTTCAAAAACAAAATGGTTATTTACACCTTGATTTGTATACCTATGACCTATGTATTTATGATCTTTCAAAGAATGCACATGGCGTTTCTGCACAAGGACGAGTACATGAACTACCCGGAAGGCCGATATAAGACTGACTCAAGTAAAACCTCAGATGAGGCCATCGCCAAACTGAAACAGCAAAAGAACTTTTATGTAAAGAGAAGAGACAAGAGGCGGGCCGATACGCTAAAGAAGACACTGGAAAAAGTGAAACTAAACCAGCTGAACAAACAAAATGAACCAGCATCCTCCTCATAACAATACTTACATATTTATGCAGCTTTGCAATTATTTTTAACTAATTACTAATTGTAAGCATCATCATCATTGAACAGAAATATTGTTTCATATTATTATTATTCTAACATTATATTTTTGAAGTATGAAGTACTCTCATCTAAGTATGTAAGTATTATAAATTGCATACATAATTAAATACGAGTACTTGTTTTTGTTTTCATTTTCACTGCTTGTCTGAAACCTGCAATTTTGTGAATAAGTGGGAATTGTCAATAAAATGGAAATTGTTTTAGAAATTCGAACAATTTTGGTTTTACTTTTCATTCATACATTTTACTATGTCCTATAAGTTGATAAACTTTCTTTACGCCACAAAAACTTTTTGCTTCATGGAGTAGATTTTATGTGAAAATCAAGGAAAATGTTTGAGCCAGCGAACAAGACCATTCGAATTTCTCGACGTTCGGTAAAAGAAAAATAAGCCTGAGTTAATTTTTGATCATAATTAAAGTTAAAGTGATTTTGTTCATTATTGTGTTGTAGGTTGTAGACATTAAGTACCATTGGATCGTCATAATAATGTTATCATAGTAAATGGGATTTTGTGATATTTATAGATACACAGTGACAGTTATAATTTAACTTTCAATCAAGAAGCAAACTGTTCGCTTTACTTACATTCTTAATTCTAAAATTCTGAATACTAATTGTAAGTTGTAAGTCTGTTAACAATTTGGGTTTTTACAAAGCACAGTAAAAATATTATGAAAAAAGTTCAAGTATATTGTTGTATAATATTATATATCACGCATTTTACGCAAGTACCGTATACTTTAGGCATTATCATTCGTGATTCTTGATCTTTTTACATTTTAACTTTTAACCTCTCTTGTGTTGTAGGTTGTAGTGCAATGTCATCCAAGAGGAAGATCACCGACTTGAATTTGTATGCTCTGTTGGAAGTGCCCTCGACCGCCACTGAACAAGAGGTATGTAAATAATTACCAATAATTCACAATTAAAACATTTACTAACACTGAAAAGGGAATATACGTTAGAAAAGTTGTTGTCAAATAACAAGAGATTTTGACACGATTTTGTAAATCTGTCAAAATTTGATGAAATTTTCAAAAATTGCCATGGAAATCACATGGTCATCTCTCTTGGAAAACCTTATCAAATTTTAACGAGATTTGACAAGATATTTCTTTTTCAGGGAGATACTTAAAATCTCTTTAGAACACAAATATTATGTAAAAACTACAATTTTCTTTGCTTGTGTAACTTTTCAGATTAAAAAAGCCTACAGAAAGCGAGCCCTTAAGTGCCATCCAGACAAAAATCCCGACAATCCTAATGCGGCAACTCTTTTTTTGGAGCTCTCTGATGCTTTGGAAATTCTCACAGATGAAAAAGCCAGGGTACGTTCATTATTTGTATTATTATTTATACTTGGAATATATTTTACATTTTAATTGAGTTTCATCTGCATTTTTTGATAATTAAAGTAAAATATATTATGCATAATTTGTGTTTGTCAAAAACTATTTAATGAAGTAGGTCTCGTAATAATGCTGTTTTTAATTTACTACAGGCAGCCTATGATAAAACCTTGAAAGCAAAGGAGCTCGCCAAAGAGCGTGAGCAACTATTAGGAGCAAAAAGGCGAAAATTAAAGGAAGATTTAGAAAGACGAGAGCGAGAAGCCAGGGAATCCTCATCAGCAGCTTCCGCTTCCGCCAATTCAAATCTAGACGAATTAAACTTAATGGTAAGAGGATTTTATCATCTGGCAAAATAATACAATAATTTTCCTGTTTAGTTTTGTTTTTATTTTCTGACAAATAATATTTGGTATATTTTATATTTGTAAAAAATACAGCGTGAAGTTGAGAGACTGAGACGGGAAGGATCCTCGGTATTAAAGGAACAGCAAGAGTACATCCGCTCACAATTAAAATCAACCTTGGCAAAATCCACACCACCGCCTCAAAAAGCAAGTTATGGTGATTCATTCTCCCGTTTTTCAACAGCCAACACCTCGGCATCTTCACGGAGTTCCGGGGGTGGTGATACTACCTCAAGTTTTGAAGACTTTGAGTCCATGGCTTTAGCTCAACTAAGGGCAGCAGCTCAGAAACAAAGTCAAAATCAATCAAAAACTAGTATAGGAGAATCCTCGAGTAGAAATGATAAAGATACCTGAGAATTGGTAAGTTTAAAAATTTAGCTTTCCTTGTTTTTTAAAAATGAAAGCATTTACTTGCTTAAATTGAATTGTTAGAAGATTTTTCTATTTATGAAAACTAGATTAAGTCTCCAAGTATACCCAAGAAGAGAATCGTAATATTTCACTTTTATTTTCTCAAAAACAAAACAGAATTATAAATTCTCATGTAAAAATAAAACTGTAGGTAATAGGTACTTATCAAATATTATTTAAATTTTTTATGATGCATGCAAGCCGAATTGATGAAAATACGATAAAAAAAATGTGATTTATTTATTTTTAATTATTTAAGAGTGTGTTGTTATCATTTACCATCAAACCTGAGCAATAATAATAACAATACATGACTATAGAGTCAGAAGCAAAAATCTGATTGCTCAAAAAGTAAAAAGACAAAACACGAAAAACGAAAAAATTAATTGCTGTTGTAAAATGCTAAAAAGCAAAATATTATATTTAAACTATATTGTCAAGAATGAAACAGTGACAAAATAAAGAGTAAATTATGTACTTAAATAATCATGTGCTGAGTTAGAAAAGGTCGCAGAATTCCTTTAAATTATAAATTATAATATGCCATAAAATTAGAGCATGAAGTAAATTTTTGTCTCTTGTACAAAATATTCTTTATTAAATCTAAACTGACATTTTTTTTTCTATCACGATTTTAATAGTCAAATGACCGTAAATTCAAAACAGATGATTAAGCTCGACATTTAACGTCTCGACAAGGTCTTCGTTGTGGTGGTGAGGCTTCGCATTCACCCTCGTGGGCCTTGTTCAAACCTGTTTCAAAATTTGAAAATTTACAAAATTATAACGCGATTTTCGAAAAAATACAACCTTGAACAATATTTTTTATCTCAGAAAAAAATAATCCAGGTTTTTTTTGTTACTTTTGCTTGGATCTCTCTCCTGCGCCCTTTCTCTCTCACAGTCGTTGCTAAAGGTTTCCCCGTTTGTGGCACAAACGGGGGCAAATAGAGCGGGGCAAACCTTTTGACACTCGCCGTCATACGACTTTTCATAGTCTGGAGAAGATGAACAGGGGAAAATATTAGTAAAATTAACTAAATTACAAATTTTTAGCATCTCCAATTTTTAAACTACAATGTTTTTTAATTACTTTCATTCGGATGTTGACTCTGCTCAACTTGTCTGACGCAGTCATTGGGAAAAGTTCGACCACTAGCGCAAACCGGTTTGTATTCATATGTGCAGAAAACCACGTCGGGTTTCTTTTTTATCGTCAAATCTCGACATTCTCCGTCGTAGGCCTTGCCGATCGCTACGATGGAAACGAAATAATACAAAATGCTCAGAAAATTCTTGACTCGAAAAATTTCGGAATGTTTTTTGTATATTTACTGTAGACTTACGTAGCCGTGGATTTCGCTCCTGAGCGACTGCACGAAAGCAGTCATTGGAATAGGTGACGTTGTTTTGGCCACAAACTGGAGCATACGTTCTTAAAAGACAGGGTTTCCTATTGCTCATGCAGATCCCATCGTAGGCCTTGCCAATGTCTGCAAACAATTAAAAAAATGGACCAGGGTAAAAAAAGAAAAAATTTTAGATTGGTAAATTAGAAATGAGCGTCGTGTTGCAAAATGTCACCTTGGTCTGGATGCTTCTCTTGGGCCAGGCTTCTGACACAGTCATTAGGATAAGAGCGATTGTCGTTTCCGCAGACGGGTTTCACTTCAGTGGTACAGTAAACTAGAGGCTTTTTTGCCGTTTGACACTCACCCTGGTAAACTTGTGTAAGCCCTGGAATAAAGATAATCCATACTTAAGTACTTTAATGTTGTTCCTTATGATCATTTAGTGGACAAAATGCAGGGCAGTTAGCTGGAAAACAAGAAAAGGGGCACAATTCCAAACACTTAAACGGAGATTTAGAAATGAGAGTGAAAATTCTAATTTAGTCAGGCAGAAATAGACAAATGAGAAGTGATCTGGCCGTTTCAGTATAAATAAGAGGGACCATGCACGATTTTGAAAAAGGGTGAAAAAGTATGGCCAAAAATAGTCCAATAATTCAAGCAAAAAGTAGAGCATAAAACCATTTTGAAAATATAGGGGAAAAGTTTTTGGAAAATTCAGTAAAAAAACTAGGAAAAGGAGTTTGAGATTTCAAAAATATGGATATAAAGGTTCAAAAACGCAAAAAGTATCCTCAAAAATGGACAAAATGGTCTTCAAAACTTGGATAAATGTTTATGCAACGTTTGAAGACCATTGTGTCCGGTAAAATTCCGGAAAAACTAAAGTATTACAAAAAAGTAGAAAAAATACTAAACAGATCCCTAAAGTTTCGACAAATGTAGGGCAGTAAAAATTAAAAATTATTGGTATTTTTTGTTTTTCGTCGAAAATTTGCCAACAGCCGTACAAAAATTTCAGCCTGGAATCCGAGAAATTCGTGGTAAAGTGTTTTTGAAAATATTGGATGCTAATGACTGATGGCTTATTTACCTTTATAAGGATATGCCTCTTGTTCAATCTCGAGGATGCATTTATTGCCGTAAGTTTGTCCGTCGCTCCCGCACACTAGGAAGAGAGCCAAGAAGAGAAAGCAAGACAAAATCGAAACAAATTAAAATACCAAATACCTTTGCTGCATGATCAAATCAAGTTTTCGATAAACTACTAGCTAACATCGAATTTCTGAGGGGTAAACACTGACCAGGTTCATATTGTCTTGTGCAGGTTTTAACATCAGGTCGGCACTGGCCGTCGTAAGCTTTCCCAATATCTATACACAATGAAAAACCACGTCAATTTGTCTTTCAACTAAATTTCCCGAAAGTTTTGACCAAACTCAAAACTCATTTCAGCAAAATTTTCCGGGCATTCTAAAATTCCGCTACTTTTCCACTATAATTCAGCTCTCACCCTGTTCGGGATGTTTCAGTTGGGCCTTTTCCCGCTCGCATCCATTGCTATAAGTCTTGTAGTCGTTTCCGCACTCTGGTGCGTTAATCCTTGGACACGCAATCTCCGGCTTTGGTGTAGTAGTAGTCGTCGTCGTCGTTGTAGTAGTTGTTGTTGTTGTCGTCGTCGTTTCCGGTTCCTCAGTCTTTATCTCCGTCTCGACCATGGACTCGATTCCCTTGAGTTTGTCCAAATAGTGAACCAACTTTGGGGTCGCGTTGGTCACTCGGATGTACCCCCGGTCACTAAAACTCACTCCGGTGGACAGCAAATTAAACTCCCACTTTTCCTTTCCAGTCTCATTCTCATTCTCCTCCTGGAAAAACTTGAGGAAGCACTTTGTGTAAAACTCACTCTTGGTCACCACAATTATGTCCAACACCCTTTTGACTTCAAGGGACTTGGCCAAACCCTCCGAAATCCGGGACCGACCGTCGTCATAATCATCCGGGTCGATCAACTCCAGCTTCAAGTCGTCATTGTTGCTTTTAATGGACAGGCCAAAGTTTAAGTTCAAGAGGATCGCCAGGAGGGCAAAACCAAGCGGTAATTTTGCCATTGTTGTCTATTGTCTAAATGCTAAATAATGTACAAAAATTTTGTTGTTTTGTCTTGGGCTGCTGGAACAACAATAAAACTGTTCGAGACATTGTTCATTTTCCAACTCTTTTTAGTACATAATATTAGCCTTGAGCCAAAGTGTGAAAAGAAAGAACAACGGAGAAGATGAATAAATTAATATTCAATCATTCATTTGCATATTATTATTATACTACGTTTCCAATGAAAAGCTCTCCAGAATCCAGATAAAAGGAAAAAAAAACAGATCAAGATCAATCGCTACGCTAGCCACATGCCATACATTAAGTACCTAGTTGAAGAAAAGTAGAGCAACTTTTTTTGTCCACTAATTTAATTTCCCACGTGAAAAGTCTTATTAGGTATCTTTTATATGGGATTACTGCTGCGTATACTGTCGACTGGAATCCTGCTGTTTTTTTTGCTGTCGATTGTAAATTATGACTGGTCAAAAAAATGGAGTCGTTTGTGCATAACTGTAATATTATATGATACCTTTACATTTTACATATGACAATACAATTAATTGGTAATTATTATGTAAAATGAAGGCGAGATGAGATAATTGCAGGAATTATTATGACGAATGCAAACAAGAGGCAAAAAAGTGTACGTGGAAGTAAGAAGCAAGTTGGATAGACAAGTTGTTTTTACTTGCCGACCTTACGTACACACTACACACACACATACTTAAGTAAGTATAAGTATCTCCGTAATATTTACATGTAATTTAAATACACACTCCTCTGTCTGTCTGACTGACTGCTGGTCAGTGAGCTGCAGCTGAAGTAGTCTTTTGTATCATAGATTATAGATTATAGTTATTTGCATTGTAAGTAATCTATATTCTGTACTTATGTTAGTTTCCCTTGATTTAATGCACCTGGACTTCCTCAACTCAATCAGCATAAATTAATATTTTATATTTTATACTAATACCCTCAATACAAGAACTTGAGATGGAAGTAAATTAATTAAGTACCTGTATTATATGAAATGAAAAATAGCATAATAATATACAGAAGTTCAAGGCATCAACAATTGTGTGTTTGGGATGACAAAGTTAGCCGCTGTTAGTTTAATTAGTCAGTTAAATAAATGTCCATGGTTTTGGCCACCTGAAAAATGAATGAGGTTCAAGACAAGCATTTAAATTACACTTAAATGTTGAATCTAAAACATGACGACAAAATACTCGATTACTCGGTTCAATAGTATTTTTTTATCAACATTTTGATCTAAATACTACGTATTTATTATATATAAGTAAAATGAATAATAAATAATATAAGCATCTTCCATTTCACTGCTACTACTTATATCCTTTCTGGGGGCTAAAATTTAACTCGACCTTTTTCTAGGTAAAAATATTATTTGGATATAATATAGAATATAGTTGCGATTTGACACTTTGAATGATCATAATAAAAAATTTCAAATTTATTTAAGACAATAAATCATAAATCCAGATAAAAAACTGCCAGCATTTGTTCAGCATTCAGCATTAAATGTCCATGTGGGAAAAAAGGTGAATAAAATTTAAAACTCATAGGTTATAAGTTATCGATTCAAATCATAACAATTTCAGTCAACTCCCAACACCAATTCAAAATCCAAAAGCGACTTTTGCTGATGAGAGTACGTACGAGAATAATCAAAAATGATATAATATTTTTAAAAAATCTCTAAAATAATCTAACAGGAAATCCAAAGT
>JAQIVE010006186.1:0-11851 GCA_034698285.1 Sminthurinus bimaculatus | reverse complement strand
CTCCCTCTATTATATACTTACTCTAAGCTTCCTACTAACCCCATTATTATTATACGAGTCTCTCACTCGTATCAATATGTACATTATACATGCATACATACATATACAAAGCTCGTAACTAGTTGCCAGTTGCCGTGTATTTGCTGAAAAGTCCACGTCCAGTGTGTCAATATGATGCAGAGTTTGATTTGATGTTTGATCTCACACTAGTACAAGTTTTTTTTCAGTTGTTCTTCCACTATTTGGTGAATTCTATTCTATTCTGTATCGCCTGTAGCATACAATAAGTATGTGTAGTATAAAAATTTCATAGACTTTTAGTAGCTCTTAGTTATTTCAAGTTAATATAAGTAGATAAATATATTATAGAGTATAGAGGTAAATACATATGCCACAAAGAAACCTAGATGTTTAAACCTGCCTGATATTGGCTTATTTGCAGTCTAAATTGTCGAGTCACATAATGGAGTAAATTTTCTTGTTGTCTGTCAATTCTATGTGTATCTATGTATATATTACGTATTCTGATTCTCGTTTCAAATTCTGATTCTTTATTGAGATATGAAGACGACTCCCTGATGTACAAACGCAAATACATTCAATATATTACGCCATTTTCGCCATTATTATTATGTTATGTATCTACAGCTCCTTTGAGCAATGTGGAGTTCAGTGCCAAAGTAAATGTTATATGTATATTATGTATTTTGTATGTATGTAGTAAAGAATTGGGATGAGACGAGGAAAAAATATTCTGGAAATATAAATACAAAACGAAGAGAAATAAGCATCTTTTTATCTTTTATGAAATTAATAAATGATTTAAAACTTGAATGCAAATCACGTCCACGCTCCAGAGGCTTATCAGAATATATATGTATTTAACTTTTTTTTAGTTCCTCTCCAACTAGCATTCAAAAACGTGTGTGTGTGTGTGTGTAACTATTTGTAAATGATAATAATAATGAGCGTACATGTGAGCAATAAAGTATAAAGTATGTAAATTAATAGATGGGAAATTTTGCATCTAGAGACTAATACGTTTATATGCATACATAATATATGTAGCTATATATATTATGAAGCTTGTAAACATATTGTCATTATTTATAAAAGAATATACACGTTACATAGGCAGTACACATTATATTATAATAAAGAGAATCAAAACAGTTAAAATATACACAATGCTCAGACTTAATCGAAAAAATTTTACGCTGTGTTAAAATATGCAAATCGGATCATTTGGGAACTTCAAATGTCAAGTTTTTCAATAGTCGTTTGAAATATTTCTTTTTCAAGTGCTTTGAACAACTTTTTTCTTTTCGAATCTTGAGATTTCTCCAATACTTGTATATTTATATGAGGCAATTTTTTCAATTGGTATAATATGTACAATGTACACATATAGGACGCTTAAAATATGGCATAAGCAGTTTTCAGATCTTCCAAATGTATGGAAGAAAAACGTCAAAAACACATTTACAATTCACATAATATTACAATAATGTATAATAATACAAAAATAATATAGAAAATTGAAAAAAAATCTGTACGATGACATAATTCACCATGAAAGGTTATTAACTTCTCCGGAGGGGAGAAGTTTAGTCATTTAACATTTAACTATATTTTAGGATTTGGGTACATTTTCAAACATTGTGAATCACAAATTCAATATAAAAGGGTAGATTGTGATAGTAAACATTCTTTTTACTCAATCCCGTACCAAAATATCCCCATATAATTCTAATTAGGTTTTATTGCCCCGGAAATTAGTCATGTTTGGGCAAAAAACGTACAAATTTGGGCAACTTTTCGGCCGAAAAACGGGTTGGCACTTCAGCCGAATTATGCCAATCCATTTTTATGCGGGATTCTTTATGTCAAGCTGGTAGTTAATTTTGTTTCGATAAAAAAAAATCTAAAACCGATCGAAATTATTCAAATACCTACATATGTACCCAATTTTCAAAACAGTACCCAATGCTAGTTTCATATTTTATATGAATCGCACCAATATTCATGATATTTTTCTACGGGCTCTTTTTAACACGGTATTATGTTTTATGCGATCATTCGATATTAATATCGTCGATATGTAATGCGTGTAACGATAACAAAGTATTGACTTTTTGTTGAGTTTCTGTGACGTCATTATACACACTACACACTAGGAAAATTATTAGTGTGGTGAGTATTGAGTATAGTGTATAGTATTTAATACGTAGTGATCACTACTATAATAAGTGACAAGTGGAGATGGAAAACCAATGAATTACGTGTCTAAAAGTTGAACTATTCATTATTTCAGGCGTTGGAAGTATTTTCTAGAATTAGGAACAAGTATATAGTATCTATGTAATATATGTATACTGATAAAGTACTGATATAACATACTATGCTCATTTTGTTCTCTTCTTCCCTTTAATACATGGTTCGAGTTACATCACTATTCAAGTTCAATTAAAATCATTAAAATCCAGTTCCATTTACGAATAAAATATTAGTTTTGATGTTCTGCACTCCTGTGGTATCACAGAATAATAATCATACATAATAATAAATATTATGTACCTAAACCTCAATATACGTATACCGTATACACACACAACATAAGAGTCTTTTAAAATCGCCAGGTAGACAACATGACGACTCCGTTGTTATTGTTCTTGTGAATCGAACATATTTACCAAAGTGCATGCATACAGGTTGAAAAAAATGTGAATTTCTTATCTTTTATTCTACTACACATGATGTTGATTCATTTTAAAATTTTGTAGAAAATATTATGTGCACAATATTTATACGAATTTTTGTGAAGCGTCGTACTAATACAATAAAATATTTACTTCTTAATCACAATCATCTAGGAAAAGCGACAAAGAAAAGGAAATTCAAAAAGTTTTTATTTTAAAACGACAAGTTTTTCAAAAAATCTTCAAAAATGTTAAAAAGTGAAAGTGTTGATATGGAGGACTCAATGCGGATGAAACAACCAATCAAGTTGTTTCGACGGAGTGTGACAATGCCGCAGGACATTCTGTCGTCGTCCAATAGTGATCAAAAATTGATGGAAATGGTAAACTAAAATTTTTATTTATGAAAACCTTTAGTTTGTTAAATATTTATCATACTATACATACATACATCATACTTACACGATCTAGGTGCTAAAGTTATTATGTAACGATTGTGAAATTGGCACTTTAGAGTCTCAAGTTCAGATTTTCGATGAGGCGTATTATTGTACTTCACAAGAATTAATTATTGCACACGTGTTCATAAATTCAAGTAGTTTTATGTTTTATTACACACATACAAATACAAAATACTATAAAAATGGTCGTAAATGTCACAAATTTTCAAAAAATTCATTTTATGAGTCCTACATGTAACATGTACAGTGTTCTCACAGTCAGAAAATTATAGCCATCTTGAACCAAACTGTCTATTAAATTATTCAATACCGCAGGATGTATATTAGATAATAGGTTTAATATTGAAAGCACACAAAAATGTGTGCATATATAAAACTATCCAAAGCACAAGATATTAATATGTATTTAGCATTAGATGGATCACATACGAGAAATTCATTACACGGTGGAAGTGGGGAAAGAGCGAAAAAATAGGACGAAATGACCCTGAAAGAAAACGGCATATACTTAGGCATATGATATGTAGCTCATGATCGTTTGAATTTAAAAAAATCTAAATCTGATTCTAAGTTCTAACGCTGTGTATGAGATACATTCATATAGATTCATGTGCTAAAAAAAGATTTGCCGAATCTTGAATTCACCTGCAAAATATTATCCAATATTCACATTTCGCATAGGTACCCATTTATGTAATATAAATACGCAACGTACCTACTTGGCGTTAGGTTCAACTTTTTATTTGAGCTGTAACGTCTGCTATATCATATTCTGTGTCCTGTAGTAGATATGCAGTTTACATTCCATTGATATTTTCTCCAATCACCGAGATCACAAGCTGTAAGCCAATGATGTTGCAAAAATAAAAAAACGGTGTGTATGTATATAGATACACATGTATGTACATCCTGAACTAATGATCTTTTCACATAAAACACGTGAATTCTATTGGAACTGCATTGTATCAATAATGTAAATATTATTTTCTTACTGCTGATTGCTAAGGAAAGTCGTAGATGTTGAAATTTGTGCTAGTGTGTAAGTAGCACTTATGTACTCTTGATCGCATATTATTATTTTATGTATTTCAAGACAAACGAGAGGCTCTTCGGTTTAGCGAATATTGTATTGTATGTAGTATGTACAGATTTTTATGTAGAACGCAACGAGTCACCACAGCAAAAGTTGACGATATAATAATATTATAAAAAGTCGCGTCGCTCATTCTTTTATTTTCATAATTTTTCTTCTCATCTTCAGCGACAACAGTCATAAAAATACCAATGGTTTGTCAAATCTGCAAAATATTGTACATACATATGGTACTAACTTGCTTATTACTTCTTACTTACACATATGTATGCATATATTGCAAACTCATGATGTTGAGTAGTTTATTGTGGAATTGTCGTTTCTTCAGAGGAACTGTGAATCGTGAGATGTAGATGTAAAATGTTGAACGTTGATGCATAGTAATAATAATGACTGTCCCCAGACCAACTTAAACTGCCAAATCAGCGATTGAATTGATGCTAAACCCCCAAGTTGCTAAAATATACTCTCGACTGTAATAAATCCCTCAGTTTCTGTATGTCAGTAAGTATTAAGTTGTATGTATGTATAATTTGTTTGGGTCTATGTATTGAAACTTAAGTTTAATTTATCAATATAATGTTGAAATGCACTGTAGTAGTAGTATATTACATTAAATATTACTTACTACTTACTTACTAGTAAATTCTATTGGTTGCTCGTATACAGAAGGAAGTAGTACACAAGTATATTATACAACTGTATTATAGATGTACAATGCCAAGTCAAAGGAGTAGAAAATTATTATATCAGTAAGTTTTTACATACAAAAATTTTCGTATTATAGTATTGTATACTATAATATGAGATGTGGTATAATAAATAATAATTGATGGGTGGATAGTAAATATAGGCAATAGATATATGCAGCGATTATTGTGATAAACTCGATCTATACATAAGTTCGGTATGCACATTGTATGTTTTATATTTTAATGTACTTTATTTTATCATATCCGAGATTATAGTAAGTATAGTAATAGAGGAATCTAAACTGGGATGTTGTGCTGAGTTTGGTTTGGTAGCTATCGAGAGTTTGACTGAGAAACGTTTTCAGTTGTACTAATTTTGCAAGTGATATGACAATATGTATTTTGTAATATATGTACATTTACTGTAAGTATGCATATTATAGGTACAGTCAAACATATGTAATATGTATAGTGCAAAATCGTCCAATAATAAATAATAATATGTCATGATATGCTCACAGTAAAAATATAATTTGTGTGTGTATAGCTAAATAAGTTTACAAGTTATGTTATGTTGCAGCTGTTCTTTCATGATGTATCTTTCTCTCTCCTCCTTTTCTGTCTCTCTCTCTCTCTCTCTTCTCACAACATATGCAAATTTCCATGTTCATGTTTTGTAAATGGCAACGGAATAAATTATCCAGATAAAACTCTTTGCGTACCATGTTCTATATACGCACTGTAAAATTATATACATTATACATATTATCCTCTTTATTAGAATTTTTAGACTCTAAATCCGCAGTTTAATACCAATAGTAAGATGTATGAAGTAAATACATCATTTTATTGCATACATATTCGTTTCGATATTATGCATCATATTGGCTTCCAGTAAGGCACTATTTTATTTTGCTGTAAACAATTTTTAAAACCAAAAACCTTTCTCTCCATAATATAATAAATATAAATATATATGTAGGGTTTATACCTGTAGCTGACTTATACGTTAGCTTTTTTACATTTTACATATACATGCATATTGCATATATGTATGAATATTGTATATTATTATAGGTTCATAAGCTGACTTGAGGGAGGTTTGTTTTGTTGGCTTTTTCGTCTTTAAAAATAACAAGTTGAGAATAATCGGGAATTTGCAAGTTTTATTATTAGAATATAAAGAATGTGCAGACCTGAGACCGTCATTTATTTTGCTTTTGAAGGTAAAACATTGACTGGCTTTGAAACCTAAATCCCTAATTGCTCTTTCTATTTTTGAGATACTCAAATAAAAAGGTGATTCCTTGACAAGCTCCCGTCGTTTTTTGTTGTCAAAACTTGAGCATCTCGGAGGGTTGGTTTTCAATGAAGTTATGAAAATGTTTTCTATAGATTCTTCACTCTGTTTCATTGAACATTTAAGTATGTGGGTATGATAAACATGTCTCTTGCTTTTTTTATACAGTCTACAAATTTAAATAGATTTCGACGAATGTGCACAAAGACGAGTTGACACACGTCTTCACACAGTTCACTATGAGTATATGTATCTAGATTGTGCATTATACATTGTACATGCATCATCCACCCTGGCTGACTCACTTTTGACTTTTGGTTTTTTTGGTTCCAAGTTGTTGTTTTTTTGGCACGGGGATGCAAATTCCTTCCAAGTTTTTGTTTTTCATTTTATGCAGCCGTGAGCTGCAGTTTCATTCAGATTCTTCAAGTCTGACTCTGTTTATGTTTGCTTGTCTCGGCCTCTTCGTTCTACATGTGTAGACTGTAGACTGACGACTTTAATGTTCAAAGAAGGATGCCCGTCAAATGACGGGAATGGAATAAAAAGGATGAAAATTTGCACCGAAAAAGGTGAAAACTTTTCAAATAGAAACGGGAAAAAATCTCTGGGAAAAATCGATACCGATTTCTATTTTTCGTAAACAGAATAACTTAAAATTTACCAAGGTTTTTCGTTATTTTGAACTAAAAAACTGTAAAAAAAGAACACATACATACATACCTTCAGCTACGGATTTTATAGGGTTGGATCTATAAATTTAGCTTTGGCTTTGGCTGGTGAAAATCTCGAGGATTGAGTAAATAGTAAATAAAACTGAATGTGTCAAAGCGTATGTAAGTGCAACAAATCAATTTATATAAGGCGAATCCAGAAAAAGCCAATTTTTCCATATGGACTCGCCAAGTTTTCGTAAAAAGATGCATCGAACTTGCAACACTAGTTGCTGGTACAGTACTGTTTACTGTGTACTGTTTACGTACACAATATACACGTATTATGTAAAATGTACAATACAATTTAGTATTCAATAAAACATGCGGGTAATAAACCTCTAGCAATGTTGAGACACAAAGGATCAAAGAATATAGATAGAAAATTGGGTGTTTCATCTCCAACTCCTTTTGGAACATCTTCAATAGGTAATAATGCTGGTAATTATTTACAAAAAAATGTACAAATGTAATTATGCCTCCCAAAGTTTAAGCAAAAAAGGAGCTGATTGTAATAGACTTGAATATGAACATGATACATGACACAATCCATAGTTACGTACGAACAAAAAAGTAATGCAGTCGCAACGTGTATGTATCTTACTTTTTTTAAGTTTGTGTGGTGTGTTAAACTGGGTTCATAGCATCGTGAACTTGAAATCAAAATTAATAAAACAGAACGTCTTAGGTAAACAGCTTGGACATTCTACAGTCAAAATACCAGTGTGTGAATACAACATATTATACGTTGAACATATTGCATTATTATTATTTATGGAATTATGATGTGATACGACCAGACCATGACATATCATGCGATAAAATATTTCTCTTAATCCCAAAATAAAGAGCCGAATCTTAATTCATTGCTTCTTTCCCTCTGTCCATTGCTTACTATGTATTAGACGAATGATGAACCCTGAACACTCAGATACATAAATCTTACAATTCATTAAGTTAGCTAGCAACCAAGAACTGAGGGACTCAAGTGTGTGTACACAAGACAATTCAGGGGCAATGAAACTGTTTTCCTTTTTCTCCGTGTATCCAGATACATACACAATACACATGTACATAAATATGTTTAAAAGTACAAACCCACTCATACATGTTTTCATTTTAATTTACTTGAGGCTGATCAACGTTCAACGTATACCGTATGTGTACGTGCATCGAGAAAGTCAAAACGTATTTAAAATCGTAAATGTAATCAATACATATATTGTCACTGTCGCCCTCCCAGTTCTCAGCTTGTAGTCTTTGGTGTTTGATTTCTACATTCATTCCTTCGGAGAAACTAGGGGAAGGGTCTACAATAAAATGCCCCCTCCTACTCCTGTGCTTTATTCAGTATGTAATTAAAGTGCAGCCATAGATTTCATTTTATAAGTATCTTTTTACTTTTTTACGGGGGATACAAAAGTTTATAATACAATATACTATGCACATACTATGCACACTACGGTTGCCTTGTCGTCAACTACTAGGAAAAAAATAAGAGAAGGAAACGACAACACGAGGACAGTACACAGTACAGAACACAAGTAAGGACTTTTCTGCGATAACATTTCTCTCTCTCTCTCTCTCTCTCTCTCTCTCTCTCTCTCTTTCTAAAAAATGGTAATACTGGGTGTTCAAAACGTTTGTATGTGAGGCGTCGTCTTGTTGCCATACAGTATACATAATTCTGTTCTTTCTTAAAACGACGTCCAAATATTATTATACCCACTATACCGATTCCTTCAGTCTGTTGCTGAAGCACCCTTTTTTGCCACACACACACACACATACACGCACACGTGCACACTTTTTTATCCATTCATGATCTTCAAGCTGATGCTGAGACCTGAGACTTTGGTTGGTCTTACGCATGCTTCTGTGTATGCATTAGGTGAAATGTGTACGGTGTACGTTTATCAACCTTTTATTCTCTGTAATATTATTGTTTACCGATTGATTAGCAATCAGTTTTGCATCCTATACAAACCAAGTCTGTTCTAGTACTGAGGAGCTTTTTCTTCACAGAATATTCCACCATTAACTTTATACTACATAAAATACATTGGAAATTTTCAGAAGCTAACAATTCAACAAGCAAAAGCTAAAAACTAAGAAATGCCAAGCAAGAATTCTTGGTAACATGTGGGAGAATATTACAATTTTAAAATAGGCAGATAGGTTAAGTATGTAGCTGCTGTGTTTTGAAAATAGGTAAAACTTGCAGCCAACTCTGTCACTTGACTATCGTCCATCTTTGTTATTTATGTATATTCAGTACATTAAGTGAAAAATGATTGAAATTATTAAGCTAATATTTATCGAAAAAACGGATCTATCCTAAGGAATTTTATTTTATGTAATATATAAAATAAATTTCCTTAGGATAGATCCGTAAATATACATATTATGCATATTTACGGCTCAAGATAGTTCCTGGTCGCTGTGTCTCTTTCCCTATATATACCTACGTACTTATACAAACTCATTTTCGTCTAGCCTTCCTTACACTACAACAGAGAGCAGAGCAAAGGCTAAGGATGGATGGACGGAAAAGGAGCATGCAGCACTCCTTGGAGCCATACACATTTTTCGATTGCATGTCCTATGTCCTATGACGTATTCCTCCAAAGATGAGTCACTCTGTAGGATTCGTTGTATCGCACTGCTGTACTGTATACAATTTACACTCTATTCTCCATTATGCATCATATACCTACACACAGAGGTATTTAGCTTTGGTTTTTGTGATGGTATTTCATACCATGATTCATTCATGCATATGTACATAGAAAACATGTTGTGTATTATGTATGCGTATTACATACATATACAAGACAAGAGGAAAACGTCAACCTAGCGCTCAACCCTTTTCCCTGGTTCTTACATGTGTATAGGTATAAATGTATGTTAAATAGACAACCGCAAAAATGCTATAGATTGACTGGATAGAGGAAAAAACACAGCCACTTAATGGGCGAGAGGCGGCAGTCGAAGTCGACAGAACGAAGGAATCCGGATGTCCTCCATCCCTATACCTATGTATGTGTAATGTATATGTATGATGTAATTTAACTTTGTGTAGTCAAGTATACAATATACTGGCATGCATAAAAAAATGAGGTGTGTAATAGGTTAAGTGAGTGCATAATAAAGTCAGTTCCGCGAAACTGACATCAATCAACCTCTTGATTGGTTGTCAAAATGTGACATCAAAGTTACTTTTCCAATAACGAAAGAATAATAATTAATCAATGCTACATATTCACATTTTCCAATTTTGAACTGTACTCCTGCACTTTTCTGAATCTTTTCTCTCTAGAAAATATACCTCAAAATTCAAAGTTTGGTCTTAAAGAATAAAACGATGTAGAGGGTAGAGGGGTAGAAAATTCCGATATTTTTACAGCATTTATCTACAGTCTTCACACAATGCACAATTATACCTATGTATGAACATTGAACATGCACCAGGCGTATGCAGCAAGATAGAATGTGGAGAGTAGAACTTTGTTTTACCTATTTTGTACTTTAAATCACAAAATAAGTACCTACTCTACCTCTAATAATGTACTTGCCTGGTATAGAATAGAGCTTGAACGCTGATTCTTTTCTGACTCTTGACTTGTCCATAAATGGGCACAAATAAATGAAAACCAAGCCAAATAGCAACAATGTCAGACATACATACATACATACATACTCACATGCAATGCTGTTTTGTGAACAGGGTAAATGGAAGATGGAACGATAGAAGATGGGATGGAAAAAACGAGAACAAGTTGCCTCAATGCTCAGTACTCACACATTTGCATCTTTAGTTCTTAAGATACATATCTTGTATAGTGTATAATACAGTAAAAATCTTTACGGCCTGTATATGCCTATAGATAAAATGTATTGTACAAGTAACAAGTACATACTACAAGAGCAATACCTACAAGTTATAGCATACTGGAGAGTTGGATGGAGAGAATTAAACATAACAAAGTCCGTACATTTAGAGTAGAGAAAATTCAAATCCTGAGCATTTATTATGATTATCAATGTCGAAGGAACGATACCACCAACAGAAAATGCAAAAAGTTTCAAGGGAAAGATAGAAGAAAACCTGGTGTTCTCTGGGCGATGATTCAGGTGAACGAGCTTAATCTTTCAGCTCGTTTTCTTGCTCTTATACGATTAATATTATGTATCTACATTTATTATGCTTTTGGGGCAGTTTGATGATTCTGTGCTATCTAATTTAAAGATAAAGGCTTGTTGGATAATTTCATCGACTACAGATGTAACTTAGCTCCCTTTTTGACTCACCCTCATTTAATATCTTTTTCAAGGAATCGCTTCTTCTAAAGTGGCTATAGACTTTGCAACAAATCTACAATGTTATTGAGTGAATTAAAAAGGGAAAAAACAAAACAGTAATGAAAAACTAGAAAAATGTGCCATAAAAATGTACACAATGTTTACATTTGTCTTTATGGTCCATTGATGAGTATCAAGTTCCTATTTTGTGCATTTAGAGTGTGATTTTAAAATTTAAAAGGTGAGTCACCGAATAGCGAATAGCTTTTCCATGGAAAAATAGCTGCAAACCAGTACCTAAACCAGAAAATACAAATGTTCAATAGTTGACAGCATTTTTCTAAAAGCTTAAGATACTTGAATTGATTAAATTTTTGCCACTTTTGACCCTAATTTCATTTCATTTATTTTATTTATAGTGTACATATATTAATGTTAATACATTTAACTTCTAACCAGCAAGGCAAATTGGTCAGTGGATTTCGAATTTTATACAACATTTATTTCACATTATGTGACTCTATGTATTGTAGAATAACATACTATAATATATCATTATATATATAGTATAGCAAAAAGGAAACTCTAACT
>JAQIVE010006185.1:0-11858 GCA_034698285.1 Sminthurinus bimaculatus | reverse complement strand
ATGTGCACTTGAAAGCTTGGATCAATAAAGATTTCAAAGCAGCTCACTTCTCCAGCATACACTTAATATATACACAGGTATACATATATTACATGTATCTTTCTGTATTCTGTATCCAGTACACATTTTTGATGTCGCATATATGTACATATATCTAGGTTGTAGGCATGTGATGAACCCGCAATAACATTCTTGACAATCTGATAAGGGCACAAAATGAGTACAGTCATATCATCGTGTAGAAAAAATGAAGAAGCAGGGACAGGAGCATGAAACATGGAATGGAATAAAGTATAACTGAACGTGTAGAGTAAGGTATGTAGGATAACTGTAAAAAGGAAAACTAGAATTTGAATGTCACGAGAAAAGGGAAACGGAAGAAACAGAACAAAAAGGAATATTATGCTAAATAAATTTTTCTGTGTCCACAATCTAGCTGTACGTACATAGCTGTATGTCCGTTTTGTCAGCTTAATTTTACTATTATTACGGATACAAACCTACGTACGTATGCATACTTTACGCAATACACTCAAGAATTAGGGAAGACTATCGTGGGTGGATCTGACGAGAGTTGCTGCTCATTTTGATCATGTTTATCATATTAAATGAAGAAAAAGCCCACTCAGACACATTTAATAATGGTACTATACATATTGTGTAACAATATGTAGGTACCGTAAAGTATGATGTGGTATATGGTTAAAAGAGTAAGGCTCTTACAGTCATACTACTTTTTGCACAACCTAAATATATCGTCCAAGGTATTTTACATAAAATTTTCATACTTGTGAATTAAAATGAGTCAGCCAGTCAGGCAAGAGGACAGGACAATGCTCACAGGCAGTTTACATAATAATATATAATGAAGGGCAATTTGAGCCATTTTACCTTTCAAATATTTATGGAGATTCAATTACTATTTTTGAAGGCTGGTGGACACACGATATTTAAATTACCTTCTATCCTTCCTTTTGTAAGATATTATGTTTATACCTATGAACATACGCATTCATGCATGCATGTATTATGTATTATGTATACTGTATAGTAAAGTTATTGACATCTGACATTAAATTGAAATCGTGTTTTTTAGAGCGACATGCAATATACGACCTTAATAAGGTCGTATATTGCTCATATAGCTATATTGCAAAATCGAGAAGCTCATACATTTTGGTTTGTGATGTATAAGGTCACCTTATACATCACAAACCAAAATGTATGAGCTTCTCGATTTTGCAATATAGCTTTCAAAAATTGTAGAATTGGCCGATTTTTTCCAGAATAGCTTTAGAAAATTCAAAAGCAGAGTCAATAACTTGTCCCACTCCAATGTTTGTATATTATTTGATTCGTATGAAATATTGGATAAGCTAGATTTTAAAAACGCCATTTTAAACCAATTTCCTTGCTTTGCTCCCTTGCTTTACACTATACTTTTCTGTGTGGGCATATTATTGAAAAGGGGGACATCAAATTGAAAATGAATTGTTAATAGAAAAAGTCGTTTGAGAATTCCTTTTGAGACAGTTAATGGTAAAGGGCAGAGACAAAAAAACAAAGCAAAAAACTAAAGATCATCTTTCATTTCCTACTTCCTCTAGGTATGTATAATGTATATGTATCTAAACTAAAGCGCGTTTTTACCTTTTGAAAGATAGTGGAAAAGGTGGACGAGTATCCCGAAGATGTAGGAGGCATCCATAAAACATGTATAATGTATAATAATATAGGTGCATAATAATATGTACCTTTATAGATATAGATACACACAAATTCTGTAAAATAAAGTAATGTAATATATCTACCCCTGTATGGATTCTATCCAGACTCTTATTTCTCCAGCTTTTCTTTTGCACTTTGTCTGAAAAATAAATGTCCGCGAGTGTGTACCTACTATGTATACACACAGACACAGACACACGCGAAAGGTATGTTGAGAGTCAGAGGATGAATCGGGAGTTGTGAGTCTTGAGTCATTATAATTTATATTATCAAAGGAAAAACGCACAACCTACACTTGTAGAGAAAAGTGAAGGGACGGGAACAGAAGAACAGGAGCGAACAGGAGAGAAAAGAGAACCAAGTTACTTCTCATGCCGCTCCTCTACCGTTCCCGCTTCCTTTAGAAAATCTTTCATCATCATTTTTTTATACCATGAGGAATGGAATTAAGCTGACGTAAAATGCGAAAATGGTCTCCCTATACTTGCATATATATATATACTGTGTATATTGTATATATTTCCAGTATATAATACAAAAATCTGTATACATATTATATGTGTACATCTTGCGTGCGTATCCCATCTATCACACGTATCTATCACATGGAAGATAGATGAAGAGCAAAAATGAAGAGGAAGGAGTAGGAAGAAAGGGAAGGAAAGCAGAAGAGTGAACAACTAAACATGACGTATGCTGCTGCTGTTGTACTTGAGCAAATACATACCTATCTACTTGCACTGCACCATACCGTATCATCCATCCATGGAGGAAGAAGAAGTAAAAGTAGAAAAAGAAGATGCTCCGTGTATATAAGATTACACATAACATCCTCACATGTTCCATCCTCCACCATCTCTCTCTCTCTCTATGTATCTTACACATTAGCCATTCACTGGAACTGGAACTGGAGAAACGCATCTCTGCTCTGCGATCAGATCTCTCAAGTCTCGCCTGTATCTTCCATCCACCTATTTTATTCCATACCCATGTATACTTATATGTATAATGTATATGTATATTCCTGAGCATGTAAGTATTTTATACAGTATGTATATAAACATATTATGTAAGTACATGCTGAGGAATTTTTACGAGGGATTGTACCCTATAAAAAGGATACTCTAATCTTAGTCCCCGTCTTGTATACATTGAATTTGAGGGTAATCTATAGGCATTAACAGCGTACAGCCTGATGCTCCTGATGCTGCCTCCCGATGCTTCTTCCTCATCCCAATTTTCTTTTTCTGCTTCCTTTGCTCCTTCCAGCCGGGAAATAATGTAAGACGAACCGAAAAGACGGAGACGGAGAGACGAAGACAGAGACGGAGAACCAAGGCCAAGAGGGAAAAGAGCGAAGAAGACGAGTCGACAGGCAGAGAGTACGGATTGGGAAAGAAGAAAGGCACGGAAGAGAAAGGGCAGAGGAGAAAGAGTAAACGAGAGAGAGAGAGAGAGTAAGACGGAAAGAGAAAGAGCATGGAGGAGGATAGAGATTGAGGAAGAGAGTGAGTCTAGTGGCCATGATTAATGCGGTTTTCTCGCTGGACAAATACGATCTAACTGTTTCACTTATTTAATTTCCTTCCATCGACCACCTGGTATTGAAAGCTCCCATACATACACTAACTCGATTTTCCCTTCTTTCATTCTCTCTTTTTACTATCCTTATGTCGCTCCCTCTCTCTCTTTCTGTATATAGCTCTGTATGTTGTCTCTATCTGTGTGTTTTTGTCTAGCGTACAGTTGGTTGGTTGGATGGTTGCCGTGGCGAGTCGTCATACGGATATCATAGCAGGGAATGGAGAGGAATAAAATCGAGCTCATATATATATAAACATATGTATAAAGTCCCACAAATCCTATAAAACGAGGTATAAATGTATCGCCTTTATTTTACGGTACACCCAAAACAGCCCAATAGACGAGCCCAACTGAGGGAAGGATAAGCTAATATGGAAATATTAGCTGGGGACGTTCACGTGTGAAAAAGTCAACATCAAAACTCTCCACAATGCCTCGTAATGGGTTTAAAGGGAGAGAATATAATTTGAAAAACTCCATTCTCCACCTTCCTCGGCTTTCTCTAGCCTTCACACAACAACGACAACGACAATTACTTCACCCATGAATAGCACAGCGAATAATAATACAATGGAAAGAATCTCACTGCACAATCACATGGTAGATCAGCGCCAATCCAAATGAGCAAAAACGAAAAGACGGATACAGAGAACGACAAAACAGAGACACACATGCACATGTGTGTCATATACATATATACTCAATAGGAGTATTACATACTATATCAGTATTATAGGCTCTATTTTCATACCTTACATTCATGGTAATAATGATCATGATCCTGATCATGCCTGGGACGTTCTGCGTGCAAGTATGCATGTATGTATGTATATATGCATGCATGTATGCGCGTCTATTCCCAAGTTGTTGAGTGTTGAGGGAAATGAAAAAACGGAGCGGAGAAAGAGAAAGATAGAGGGGAATGAAAGGAGAAAGGGGAGAGAAAAAAGCTCATTCATTCCTTGATGCTTGTGCTTGTGTACAAAAATTTCCCGGCCAATTAATTAATTAGATCATAAATTAGAGCGTATATCCTTGTCGCTTTTATGTATAGATATAGAGACTTGCATCTATATTTTTTTATACTGTATAGCCTTGATCCTTTGGAAGCTAAACTAATTTCCAGTGTTACCTTTCCGCTTTCTCCTCCTCTTCCTCTCTCTCTCTCTCTCTCTCTCTCTGTCTCTCTTCCTTTTCACTTCAGTTCTCGTCGCTATCCAAGTCAGCATCTGCGGTGAGTCTTTGTCAGTGTATTATGTGCTTACACGTTCATATTATAAATGTCTCTCACATGCATAACATACATATACATATATAACACCAAATTGTATAACTACATATGAGTGCATAGGTATGTATAAAAGTATAAACTGTTCATTCCTTTGTACAAATATAATATGCGTGTGCATGCCTGCATCTACAATCTACATAAATTGCTACATGTGAAATGTGAAGTAGGAAATCCTTAGGTCTGCTATATAAGATTCTTTTCAATTATAGTCAAGGGTGATACATACACACATTTCTTATTCTTGCTTAAACCTCATCTTGTGCATTTCCAGACTCGGTTCCATTGTGTTTTGTCTCCAAGGCCAAATACGCAGTACAATATACGTATACATTATACATATGCATGTAATATGTTGGTGCTTATGTATATCTATGAAATTGTGCATGAGTGTCTGTCTCATCTTGTTCCAAGTTTTCAGGTCCCTCTCTACCCACACACAGACACACTCATAATACACCATACACGCTTTCTCTCTCATCTTCCACTTTTCTTTGTCTCGGCAACTTCCACAACGACTACTGTTTCTATGTTTCTATGCCTGTGTCTGTGTCTGAGTCTTGGTCTTCTTCTTCATCTTCTCCATGACTCCTTAAGTTGTTCTCCTCCTGGAGGCTGTCTGTGTCTGTTCCTGGAGAGTTGTCATGTTGTAAATAAATATTGTATTATAATCCCGCCCTGGCTTTCCATCAAATGTTGTCTCTTTCTTTCTGTTTCTACTTCTACGCTATCCTCCACTTTCTCACTCCCTATCTAACTGTCTCGGTCTCCTTTCACCTCTCTCCTTGCTCCCCCGTTTCGCACGACAACCGACAACAAAAGTGAAATCCCTTTGTGTGCCAAAATTACGCTTAGGCATGAAAGGCCAGAAACCCGAGAAATATGATGAAAATGAAATGACATTGTGAAGAGCGTATAAGAGTGAGTGTATCGCACATATGTATCTATCTCATAGTAACAGTGTAAATTGAGTCGGTGCATCTGTATCTACTTTTTACCGTATAACTGTACAAGGCTAACTGTAATATGTATGTATGCATGCACCTAAGAATATACAACATATCAGTCCATATGCATCAGGTAAATGCCCTATTAGTTGTGTTTCCCACAAAAGTGAACTAATGTTATAACTACATATTATACAAGGTTTTCTAAATACTTACACACCACAAACGTATCCATGTATGTATAGTACAGAGAAACGGGTAAAAGCGGGCATGCATGGGAGATGAAGAACTGGACGAGAACCAGATGGAACGGAATGATGGAAAAAGAGACGGAGGAGTGAAAAGGAAAATGTGGCTGGGAAATTCGCCGAGTGAGCAACTAATTAAAAGTTGCAACCAATAGAAAATTGAAAATCACCTGAGAGAATATACGTACATATTATTACATTATATGTATGCGTATAGATTATATAGATGGAGGGGATATGATCAATGTAAAGGCATAGCATAAAAATATGGGGGCAAGAAAAGTAGGAATAGTTACTCTATTCGGTTGCTATGCAATTAGTGTGTAATATATTAGCAGAGTTGTGTCTCAAAAGCCGCTTCATATCATCATCATCATGTTCATCGTACTGGTGATGATGATCATTATTTTTGAAATGTGAACTGTGAGTGAGCTCACCAACATATAATTATCGAGATTCACATGGAATAGAGTCTCTACTTATTAGCGTAGAAACTTGAGAGAGAGAGGGAGAGTTTCCATTGTTTGTTGTTTTAACTTTGTACTCCTTTGTAGGACAAAATATTCTTTGTGAAACACGTATAAATATACTCATTTAAAGGCCTTTTGCATCTCCTTTTGACAAAGTTGAACATTTAATACTGTGCACAGTGCATGGTGTCCAATATGGACGGGCTAAATGTAAGTATGTATAGTAATAGCTAATAATGATAATATTAGCGATCAATATACTTATGAGTAAAAGTCAAAAATTATGAGGTCGAGCAAACATGCGTTCAATCGTCATTGTCATGGGTAAAGTAGTAATAATAATTTTTATATTAATATAATGATTACCATATAATCTGGTGAATGAAACATGCAGAGTTGGAAAAGTTATTTGGAAAGTTATTCTATTGAAGAAAGCGTTTGCACTCGCTACTTGCATAATTTATCGGATTTCAGCTTTAGTTTTAGCTCAAATTTTGATTGAAGTTCCAGTTTCCCCTTTACTTTTCATTCTTCTTCTATACGTCTTCTTGTTTCCCTTTCCCATCCTACGCGACCAACCTACTTGTCAACTAGTCGAATGAGGTTAATGTTCAATTAACTGTCAAGGTGCAGGTGACTTTTGTGTGGGAGAGGGAGAGACAGAAACTAATAGAATTTACATCTGTGCTCCAACTTGTGTTTTGACTTACTAACTGACTGACTGACTGAATTTGCTTTGCTTTCAACCTATAAAATCACATATAATATGTATGTATGTACAAATACAATGCATTTATGATTCATGCTCGTATTTATATCATATATTTACAATATGCCGTCCAGTCACATGTACAAAACACTGTACTAATTCGTCATTCGTGCTAAAAATTGAATACACATGCATCCATATGTATCCCATGTATGTACAAGCAACACTTTTCCTTTATGCTTAATGTTAAACGTACTATTTAACATGCACGGAAAAATCTTGCCCGTCCCCCTAACACCAACTTACCAACTTTTTCCGGGATCGGACACACACCGAGATTTATCGAAACTCTTTCCCGTACTTTCCCTTTTTCTTTCTCTTGGCCTGTCTTGAACGAACCGTCATCATACTACATACTACATTAACATACAGGAAAAAGCCTTTCATTTCCATATATTTCCCAGTGTATTTCCTCTAAGTAGTTTTAATTACATCCGAACAAACCTCCTCTTCACCACTGCTCCACTGCTCCTTTATTGAATGGCGAATTGTATAAACGATGAATGTGAATCGATATCTATCAAAAACATCAGCACAGCACACATACCGAGTACAGATTCTGTGATACGTTGTGTGTTATTATTGTTTTAAAATAAAATCCACGTCCCGGAAAATTATACAGTCCCCTCCACGTGATAAGTATATTTAACCATAATTTTTAGGGCCAGTGCTAAGAACCCGCGATAATAAATAGTTATAAGACCGTCACATCACAGCAGGAATAACGTGAATGTATGTACCTACGCTAATAATAATGATGATAATAATAATATTGTTATCTAAGTGCTGCTGCTATTATAGGTTAAATATATTGTATAAGTGGAGAAATTCAAGCGCAAATTATGTATATTATTATTACTTTCATGTGCTATTAACTCCAGGTATTACGTTTTACGTTATGAGCTGTTTTTGTATTTTAGCATATTTTCTATTGTACTACACATTGTATTTTTGTATTGTTGTGTGTATCGTCCTATAGTATTACGTTTCATGTATATTTACATTCGGTATTTTGTATATATGCTGTATAATACGCTCAATTAATGAAATGATTTTTGTTTCTCTTGCTCCAACTAACTCCAACTCCGGACTCCGGACAAACTCCCAGTTCTCTCCCAGCATTACCATTTTGAGACTTTCTCTACAACCTCATCATCAGCCGAGAGCTTTCCAGAGCGGGGGTATGCATACATATACATTATACATACATGTATATTGTACATATATTATGTATAAATGCACACCGAGGGCCGAAGAAAAAAGGAGGTAACTACGGTATAAAACCCGTCGCCAAAATGAAAATAGTCAAGTCACGTACGTGTAATATAAAATTAGTGTGTGTGTGTGTCTGTATATATATGCGATATAATATAAAGCCCTTGTGGTAATCGCAATAATAGTAATAATAATAGTATACATTCTTTATATTTCTTTCTTTCGTTCGCTCGTTCGCTTTCTCTCAACTTGAATACCTATGTATGTACATTGTATTATGTAATATTGTACATATTATGCAATATAAAGAGGGGGCAATAATACGTACATCATTATATTCAAAAGTACAGCATAAAACATTCCACATAAAAGCATACAGATTAAAAGTATTATTTCGTTTGTATATAAACAAGTAGTATAAAAATACTTGGGTATATCCTGGCTTTATTTCACTTGGACTCGGGCTCCGGCTTATTGGACCTCTCCGTTGGGAGGTTTTGGAGGGATAAGAAAAGAAAATGGAGAAAAGCAATAGCTTAGACACACATATAAGTAAAGGAAGCAGGTATATGATTTTTGGTTTGTAGTAGAAGCTCTTCTATTAATTGTAAGTCGTATATACAATATACATACAATATATTACAATAATGCATGGATGTATGTACGTATTGAATAGATTCAAGTTAGATTCGTACTCCTATATAATATACTAACTATGTGAAAGTCATACATGTATCAGATGTATGTATAATATATATTAAAGTGTGGTGGTAATAGTGAGCATGGGGGTCCATGGCGAGAGAAAAGGAAATCTAATTATAGTTTAAATATGAAGGAGAAAAGAGCAGTACAGGCAAACGGATTTCCCGATAGAGCAAATAAAGTTTAATGATTGCGATATAAAGACTCCGAGTCTAGAATTGAGAATATGTAGATATAATATTCGTTTATACATCTACAATATATGTACAATGTACAATCTACAATCTACATAGATTGGATAGACGTGGAATGGGGTAGGAAGAAAACCTCTCGTAATGATGTGTGCTCGTATAAAGCATAATATTATAATATATTATATCATAACATATTTAAGCTATATATACCTCGTAATATATTATGCTGTATTCAACGTAATAATAATTATACTTACTACTACTACTGCTACTGACTACTTCTATATACACAGGAAAAGGAAGACGGAAGGCACATTTACCTTTTTGAAAATGTCAGTCCACGCTGGATCATTGTTATTAGTCGTTGCTGCTGTCATCCAAGAGGGAGACAAGAGAGAGGAAGAAGAGGAAGTTAAATTCCACCACCTCTTTATTTCCTCTTGTCTCCTTTAAACAATCACTGGTTTCTTCACACTTTTTTCACAATGTATATTATTATTATTTTTTTTTAAATATTCAACTGGCACTTATATTATTATTTATTTATAAATTTTACTTTATGCTAAAACTCTAAATTATCTTTATTACTAATAATATTTTGCTTGCCAACCAAAAACGTTAATTAAAGGTGATATGTATTTTTTTGATTTGCATTGATTATTTTGATATGACTGTATATAATTTTATGTGGTCGATGATTATGAATAATAATCTAAGCACCACACCGAGTATTTACGTTTAGCATTTAGCTTTGATATGTATGTATATGCATGAACAGACCATTAGAGTAGTTAGCATAATGATTTTATCGGTATTATTATGTATAGTTAAATATAACTTTGACATTTATACAATAGAATATTATTATGGTGAGGTATTTATCTCTAATCTGTGTTTCAGTAATATTCTGATATGCCTTGACTTTCTTTTCTTTCTTTTTTGACTTTTTGTGATATGATATGGTAGAAGTGATGGGTCGAAGAAGACGCACAGACAGAGAAAAGTGTGTGTGTGTGTGTGTGGGTCTACTTTTTAATGGCACATAAAATTGACGTATATGTTTAATTATATTAGCACAACTTTGATATGTATGCGTTGCTTGGGGAAGAGGATAGGATAATATACTACATTAGATGATTATACTGTAAGTATATGTATAAGCTATACAATATAATAATTTATATTATATAGTGTAGCAAGCTCAAGATGAGGATGATGCACACAATTTCACATTTTCTGGTTTTTATATTCTTTCTCCTTTCATAGATACATAAGTGAGTATCTATGTATATATCCGGGGATCTTTAGACAGTTCTCAAGTCATCGAGTGTCTCAAGAGTGGAGTCTCAAAGTGGGATTTTTTGTGTGTGCGCGACGTACGACGAGGACGATGTCGAGAAAGTAGGAGTATGAGATGAGTAGAGGAAGAGGATAAAAAAAATTTAACTGTGTGTTCATTGAAGATGCATGTGGAACTTGTCATTAGACAAATAGTCTCGTGGCTGTGAACGTCATGACGGATAAAAATCCATTTGTCTAGCTAATTTCATTTTCTGTGTATATATACATACGCGAATTACTCGAGAGCAAAGTTTTACTACCGTCAAACTATCTTTTGCTTCTTCTTTTTTATCGTTCCAAAATGTATACAATGTATGTATACGGTATTATACATACACTCTAGTCCAAGTCATATGATGAAAATAATGTTATGTTTTCTGTCATGTGAAAGAAAATGCGACCGTGGTTATTATACACAACTCATTTTCAGTCCTTGGGATAATCGTGCTGAAAATGTTGTATACATACGTACTGATAGTTTTGTATGCACAAGCACATGTATTACATGTATTTGAGTTGGCTCAAGTTATTTGACATTTCCTCAATCCTGTCCATATGGAGTCATAATAATAATATGGGTGGTAATAGTGACGGTAGCGTTGATGATATGGTTGGAACTTGGAACTACATATATGTAGAGAAATGAAGGTATGTATATTATACACAGTTTTCTGACTTGACCTGGCTCCTTTTTGCTTTTTCTCGTGTGCGCGTCTGTTTACTCAACACATCGTTTGTTTTACCGCCCCAATATGTATGGATGGTATGTATATGGTGTGATGACGACGGACGAGATAACGATGACGATTTACGATTTGCGAAATGGGTAGCACTCGGCAGCGCAAATCTATCAGTGTAATATGACAAGTTGTTGGTTGTATTTGAACAGGAACATCAATTCTTCCACGGCTCCCACGCTTCTATCTTCTATTCTATTCTGTGTATGTATGTATGTATGTTCCCTTTCTCTCCTTGCTCTACCTATTCATTTATTCTCCTTTCTTTATCTGTCCGCCTGTCTATCTGTCTGTCCATTGGCTGTGCATTCATCTATCTTCTTCGGTTTTCTTTTCCCCTCGTTCTTCGTTCTTTCTATAGTTACTCTTCCAATTCCAATTGCTGTGTTTTCCCAAGTTTTTTCTCTTTATTCTTGCTTATGGAAAGTTGCTTCTGTTTGCTGTTTTTCGTTTGGCGTTTGGAAAAATGTTACAATTTTTCACCTATGTATATTTGTCTATCTTCACTATTCGATATTCAATATGTGTATATATAAGTATCACACGGGATAATGATGACTTAGCCGCTGTTTGTCTCTGTTCGTCACACTTTACTGTCACCAAAAACAATACAGCAATAATACTATATACGCGGC
>JAQIVE010006184.1:0-11860 GCA_034698285.1 Sminthurinus bimaculatus | reverse complement strand
GAGATGTGTGTAAAGTCCAAATTCGAGACACAAACACTTATATGGCAGTTGAATTATTTGGAGCTTTGAAAAAGTTTCGACAACAACTACACATACACACATGCAACTTGAAGACGACGAAAAGGAGAGGAGAAGAAGAAGAAGTGAATACAAGTAAATATCTGTAAGAGAGATGGACAGACGTGGACGACAGGCAGACGGACGGGTAGGCATAATAACTCTAATACAACAACTACAGCCAAACAAACCTCAAACCAAAAACTAAAGTCACTAAACTAACTGAAAACTCCATTAAACCCAAGTTTTTGGTTCAGCTCTACATATATGCATACAACAATAAGGATAACAAAACCCATTGAATTATCTAAATGAATTAGCTAAGGATGATAATCATAATGGATAAATGCATTTTATAAAAATTCTATATAGAGAAGATTCTACATAAACATATGCACCTTGTACTGTCAACTAGGCTACTTAACACTATTGTTATATAACTACGTTTTAAACAGATTCAAGTGGGTGCTTTGTGTGTTTATTATGTATATCTGCTTCCATATTGACTGAAGTATACATGTATGTATATTATATAATATATTTAATGCAAGTAAGTTTATACGCATATGGATATATTACTATAGGATGTGAACATAAAAATGAATCGAGCGAAAAATTGCTGGTTTGTCAAGATACAGCGGAGTGAGAGCAAAGTGACAAAATAATATAATAAAAAAAGAGCTAAATGACAAACACGGAGAATAAATTTGCAACATGAAGACTATTCCAAGCATTCGACCTGTCGTAATATCATATCATATCATATCATATTGTACATACTAAACACCATACAAAAAGTGTCATGTATACGGAATGAAAAGGAGATAAAAAATAATATGATAACTTTTCAGTTTTCAGTTTCTGCCTATTTAGCAAAAATAAAGTTTTACGGGTATGTGCCTATGTACGTAGTACGTATATTATATGCAAAGATACAAAGACAAAAAGACGGAGAAGAAACCGATGCACTGTAACTAAAACTAAAGAGAGACGAGAAAAAAAGAGTGTGTGTAGAGAATAAATGATGGTTGTATCTTTTGCTTACCTCCAGCTCGTTTAGACTTCCGTCGTCCTCCGTCATCGGCCTTGAGTGGAAATTTGGCCCGATTTTGAGGTCTCCTTGAGTTGCGAACAGCCATGAGTCCGCGGGCTTTTTTACTGTTGGCAATATTACTACTACTGGGACTTTCCTTTGCATTATTGCTATTACTATTAGTATTGTCGGCTGCTGTGCAAATGACCAGTAAAACTGTCAAAAGCAGGGCGACACACAAGGAAATGGTCACTTTCCCACACATTTTGATGATTATATTGTATACGTTAGTTTATTAAATTATTTAAAAAAATTTAAATAATTCCTCCTGCACCAACTCCTTCCTTCTTCCTCGAGACTTTTACACTTTGACAACTACATGAACAAAACAATTAACTATCCAACAACTGTTAATTTATCCGAAAACTCGAAGAATTATTTATTCCAAAAAAAACTTGGTTTGATCACTTCCAACAAGTCAATGGCAATACACAAAAAATTCAGAAATAATTCATAATAAAGGTCAACTTTAAAAACTTCAACTTAACTCGACTTCAACTTGAACTGTGACTTGAAACTTTGCAATGTTACTTTGATTAGTACTTGAATTGTACCAGAGAAAGATAAATGTGTAATGTATGTAGAGAGAGAGACTTGTAGTCTGCTCGACAACGTGCACTAAACTGAACTGAACTGAAGAGACGCACTGGCTTGTCGATCCTCTCTCTTTCATGAGTGAGGTACGGTATGTCTGTGCAAGCGGCGTGCCTGGGATAACTAGAAAGGGATATATAATCCTATAGCATGCTATAGGATTAAAAGTCAAGGAAGGGACGGGTGGGAGCAGTGGACACCTTAAGTACCAAAAAGTATATAATAATAAGCCGTATCCCATTCATGATGTACGTGACTATCGTACAATCTCAAATTTGAACAGTTCAAATGTCACGTAGGCTCTTTTTGCAAGTTACACACTCAGAAGCTGATTTACTGATGAATGCTCAATCAAGTTTTCTTAAATGCTCAATGACATTAGCACTAAATCAGTATAGATATGTTCGATTTTCCTTTTTTAGTGAGAATACTGTATTTGCATTAAAAATTGAAAATATGAAAATAAAAGAAACAAAGTAGAGCTTGAGAAAGAAATTTACATTACAGATTGATTAATTTCAAAAGAACTATTAAATTACTTAATTTTTAATTAATATATTATGTACATGATTTCGGGGTAATTAGATGATATTTTTACGTTTTTTTTTCAGTTTTAGTCTACAGATCCATAGTACACATTTATTTCACACATTTCCTCGATACTTGTACATTAAGATAAATGTTTGACAAATCATTTAGTATATAAAGACAACATTAATTAATTTCCTGCTAAATGACAATTTAACGATAAGTTCAACCAGGTACTTTGGAAATTAAGTAGACACGATGTATACACGCCGAGTATTCGGTAAAGTTTGACAGTACTGGAAAAATTTGTCGTGTTTCTAAGCGTGTGAATTTGTGTAGTTTCTTCTGAGAAATGTATGTTTTGAGTATTTGTACCTGAGCATTAATATTGTCTTCGTGGGTGTGCCTAACTATATTATGATAGATTGAGATGACGATATAGATCTATAAATCCTGTGTATTATTCAATAGTGTTTTTGTGCTTTTAAACTTTACACCTTGACTCGACTATACATACAAATTAGACTCACACCTCACATCTAGATATTTTATTAGTGTTAGCAGATTATATATTATCTTTGGTGTATTATGAACATGATAATAATACTTTAGTAATAGTCATAACAATACTAATGCAATAAACGAATGTCTCTCTCTATATTTAAGGATGCATAATGTGAGGTTCTAGTTTAGATGTTCATGTTCAAGTACAAGATATATGTATAATGTATCTACAATCTACAGTCATGCAGACTGCGGGCCGTTTGGGTGTCCAACTGCAAGGATTATACAAGTTTAAAATTGATTTATTATGCATCAAAGACTACAATACATACATACATACATATATATGGAACAGTACACATTATAGATATTTATCTTGATCTTGTTAGCTTGTTAGTTATGTCTATTTGTATAGGAGGTCAAATGAAACCGACAGACAGTGAGGAGGATCAACTGATGAGGGTCGGAAGAAAAAGAAGAATAAGAATGAGAATAAGACGAGAGAGGAAGAAAGAAAGGAAGAATGTATGAGGGGGAAATTGAGTGGTCGTTGGTGTTCATTGAATTTTGAAGATTTTCAAGTCAATGTCATATGGCAGAAAATATGAGAGAATAGGATATTCAAAATTTTCAATTGAAAAATTTCAACAAGAGTGTCCAAACAGTCACTAATGCTTATACCATTATGATATTACTATAATCGCTTCTCAATACATACTCTCACACATATACACACACTCAGTGTTCATCCATAGTCATATTTCATGAGTATGTATATGTAGAAGGATGGATCAGTTATTGGTTATTGGCATTTGAGTTCCAGCCCCTGATTTATGCGTATAGGAAGTAAATACATATGTACCTACACACTTATACTTACTTACAACAACATTTTCCTGACATCGACCTTACAGGTGTGTATTTGTATCTCTCCAATTGATTTGTTTATTTTATTTATACTTTCCTGTTTGTATTGTTTAATTCTTTCCGATTTTCCCTCAGTCGTGCAGCTACGCCCATTTCTTAATTCCAATTCCAAGTCTTTTTCTCGTATATAGTTTAATCTAATTCTAAAATAGGAACAAAATACATATTTGTGTATTGTATTTGTATTATGTGAACACCTACCTTCATACATACATACATATATCTATAAGAATGTATTGAAACTGGTAGACTGCATTGTGGTTCTCTCTCTTGGGGTGTAAAGAACGAGGAACAAATAATTTTTTATAGGTATATCTCTTTCTTTTTCTCTCTCTCTCTCTGCTTGTGCATTGAATTATAATAATATTATTGTTATGTTATACTCATTTTAAAGGTGAGTTAAGTAGACACGCAGGAACATATACACAGAGAGGGAAATGGACAAATTCCTTTACACATATTTTCTTCTCTCTTTCATCCTTTTCTTGTGTACAGGTATTTGCCTTCTTTTCCTTCTTTTCTCATTCTCCTGATTCCTATTATTTTTCTTTCATAGATAGGTATGATTCTTGGTGTGTTCTTGTGCCTTTGCCGCGTTTCGGAATCCTCACTCGTTCTCAGTGTGAGTCCTTTGATTCTGTTGAGAGTTGCAGTTAAAATGTTGACAGGGACTTGGCTTAATGCTATAATATGTATGTATGTTTTTAGGCCATCATGTGGATAAATGCATTATACTGATATGTATAATATATCATATACCTATTATTTATTATGTACGTGCATGTATACAAGTGTATTATGTGGAAAAATAGAGGTACTTTCCCTGATGCCCTCTGATGTTAAAAGTTAGTTAGTTAAAAGTGCATATTACTATTACTATTATTATTATCTTGTTGTTATTCTACGCCGAGAAA
Organism: Sminthurinus bimaculatus; assembly: GCA_034698285.1. Taxonomy (NCBI): domain Eukaryota; kingdom Metazoa; phylum Arthropoda; class Collembola; order Symphypleona; family Katiannidae; genus Sminthurinus; species Sminthurinus bimaculatus. The sequence continues at coordinate 7,243 of JAQIVE010006184.1, read as the reverse complement.
ATTTAAGCTCATATATAATACAACCCAATATACAATACAATAATATATACAATTCAAATTCCAATTCATACAATACAGGTAAAATTGGGAAATACACACAGGTATTTACCCATCTATCATATGGTAGTACATACTGCATACATATCTAGTTATGTATGTATGAATGTATGTATGTATGCTACAATAATGATATTGTACAGGTGTCATTACAAATTTATTAGACATTTAACATTTCGGTTTACACCTTTTCTAAGGAGTGTGAACGTGTACTGGCGATGGGAGAGGAGAGAGAAAGAGAGTGGACCCCTTCTGCTGGACAAACTTGATGTTCATCACACCGCTCACTCACGGACTCGAGCAGACAATTGGGCTATGAAGTATACATACATATAATATATGTATGTATGTATGAAGGTGGAATGAACATTAAAATTGTTCACCACCAAATTCCTAACAGCTAATAATAATAAAAGAAAGAAAAAGAACATGGGATAGCTCAAAAAGTAGTATATTTTAATATCTATGAGTTTTTTTTAAATTTTCATGTGCTCCATTTCGATTGAGGAACATATAAAAGTTCTTACTGTCAAGAAATTAATTAATTTTTTTTGCTGTACACACAGTAAATGTGCGTAGTATTTTTCATGACCTGTTCTTCTATTTATCTGTTATTCTTCTGTATTGTACATGAAATAAGTCAGTATAGTATATCTTTATGATTCATAAAGTTCAAGTCAAGAGAAAAATGTGATCGAATAACGATCAAATTCCCGTATCAAAAAACTGACCAGAAAATCAACTTGATTGCTTATTAATGACTAATGACGATATTTACATAGTATTATATTATAATATGTGTAATGTAAATAGTATTAGGATAATTATTCTAAATTATGACCATGTACATATCATAAATACATAACATGCTAAATTACAACTTTTATTAAATGTGAAATGCATATCTACATATAATAACGGGGGTGATGCAGCTTCAAATTTCAGCCAGACTGAGAAGCATACGTACGTTATTGACACACATGCTGTGTATTGTCTATATATGTACCACGTACCATTATAGATATTTGTCTCGTAATAGTCATAAGTCATAAAGTAATAATAACGCCAAGATAAAATCTACATGAATACACACGGATTATATAGGGCCGTCCTGGGCATTGTCTGGACAGAAGAAAGTGCTAAAATTCGTACAAAGCCGTATCACAGTACATAAAATTTTGTCAATTACACAAAGTTTTGCTACCGAATCTTTTGCCCTGTTAACTGGTTCTTCTTTCGTCAAATACACATACGCATATGTATAACAAGTAGCTGTACTCATATTTATTTATCAAGAATTCAAATGTTAAAAGTACACGAAGCATGTTATTCAATTTTTATAACACACATAAATACAACAATATCTCATCTACAGTTTTTTCTTATTTTTGAGGACGACGTAGTTTGAGCTCAAGTATCAATGATAATAATGCTAATAATAATTTAAATATTACAATTTCTACGAGATATGATCCGTATATGTACGGCATGTACTACATACAAATTCACTGGAAAAAATAACTTTGAGTCTGCTCAAGTGTCTGTATTTTTTTCCTTGGTTTCATTCACACTTCGACCTTAAATACAATATTATAATTTATTGGTGTGCCTTGTATTTGTATTAAGTACATAGTTATAAACACTGACGGTACATACATACATGTGTGACAAAAGAAGAAGAAGAAAGAATATGTCAGCCACCGTGGGTATCAGGTATAAAGTATGTATGTAGGTAATACATAGGTAAGTTTTGAAGCAGGCTCAATCCTGTCTGACTGTCACTGTGTATGTACATACAATTAGTAGTTACAAACACTCAAAAATTCTACTATCAGTGAGGTATATGCATATATACATAGAAGAGTATTATTATCATTATATTAGTTCAAGAATAACAACAAGAGTTAAAGAGAGAGAGAGAGAGAGGTGAAAGAAGAAAATGAAAAACATAAGTATAATTCATGTATCTCTATCTTACAACTGAGTAAACTGTTTAGAGAGAGAGAGAGAGAAAGAAAAAAGAGAGAAAAAAGTTACACGATAAAGTTGAATGAGCCACGCTGTCTACGGTAGAAAATTGTTTTATTACCTCATGACTGGAGCTTTTTGAGGTACCAATCAATACAATTTTATTACTATCTATCTAGAATACTATACACTATCGGCCATTAATATAATACCTATGTATAATATATAATACTCTATACTCCATGCAAACTCCAAATACCAACTGCCAAGGAGGGAATAAGAGGAACAATTCTTGAATGGAAAATATCTGAAAAACGTTTCCCATCTTAATCCTTAAACTATTTATTTATTTATTATAAGTACCTATACATCCGTTCCATTGTATACATTGTAGGTATGTATATATTATATATATTTGTTCCCGTATTGTAATGGATCCTCACACCTAGTTATCTGTGAATGTATGTATGTACGCTATAATATAATATCCTTGCAATTACCATATTAATTTTATTGATGGGGACTTTGGATCGTTTTAGTATTTTTTATGAGCTTTGAATTCATGGGACACTGAGCACTGAAAAATTCCAAGTAGGTACTCTACATTCTATGGTATGTACTTAAACACCAATATAATATACATATACATAAATTGACCAGACTTTACGGCGAAGTAGCAGCTAGACGGAACTGAATTTCAATTTATCAATTTATGACATGAGGCATGCACATGAGTGATTCATGATTTACAACATGGGCATTCATATATATACATACATATGAATTCATATTTTATTTGTTAAATGAATTCCAGTATTGGAACATATTGGATCCATAGAGCTCTTCCATCATACTTAAGGTATGGATACATGTATTAATATGTTTCATTTTCATGTTATAAATATACGTTCTACCTATTTATTGTCATCGATGTGGACTTGAAATTATAAAATTCCTGGTATCTGTACCAACTTCCCTTCGCGATCAATGTGTATGTAGCATGTTCATGTAATAAGTGCCTAAACAAATCAGGAAGTGTTCTTTGCCGGGGGAAATTTTAGATTGAAATTGGGGAGAGATGAGTAAAATTTTGCAAATTAAGTAAAATTTGTCTCCAATCCATATGTAATTTAATTTGTATAGTTATACACACATATTACATATACGTCAGACAACACATACAGATACGAACGATGTTCAGATCCCTATTCATCCCTCCTTTGTTTATATCAAATAATCATAGGGTACTTATCCAAGGGTAAATTTCGTTGAGCCAGAGAGGGACAGAAGCAGAGCAAACACTAATAAACCGTCATGAACAAGATCATGCTATGCATGATGAACTATTAATTTTACACATTCTTAATTCATTGTAATGCCGGAGGGATTAGACCAGATGAGGGGAAGTCAAGTCATGGCACACAATTTTGTATGCCACGTACATACTTATTATATAATAAGCTTTCTCCCCGGTTTATGATTACTGCTGGACTTTTACTCAAGTTAAAAGCTGGGGGTTGAGAAACTTCGGGTTGAACAGTAAGGTTAACATCAACATACATACATTCAGTGCAAATTGTATGCCTATCGTACATGGTTTACATTCAAGTTACATAGGTTTTAGTAATGGGCATGATAGAAACTGAATAAAGTGTTTCATTTTGAAACAGAATCAAAATCAAGGACCTGGGACTAATAAAATAGTACCCAAGAATTTTAAGAACGTTTGCAAGAGGAAATGAAAAGCTTATAAGTTTATGTTCATGATGATGAGATGAGCTGTAGATTTTTCTATCTAGAAAGTTCAGAGCTCAGACACCAATATTGAACATTTACAGCTCAAGCTTAATGTATACATTATACATATAGTTTACTTCGTTTCTACGTTCTGTGTAGTCCTTGTCGTGGGAAAAAGGACGAAATTTCGAGAACGGCGGCCTGGACTAAGGAATTAGTAAGGTAAAAATACGAATATGAATTCAGAGACATACATACATTTGCATATACCTACTTACACATTTACACTGTTAGCCTGCAATTAAATCTAAAGAATACCAGGAAAGATAGAATAATATTATAATATAATATCCATGCCTATGTACGTAATACGGAGAGGACTGATCTCAAAACTAATGCATTTGTAAAGTTGGATAGATGAAAGCGTAAAATGCGGGTTGATTAATTGTCAAAGTACTTTTATTGGAGTGTGTAGTAGTGAAACAGTTTTCTCTTCGTCGTCGTCGTCGGTTGTCGGGAAGTTGTAAATTAATGGGAGGACTTTTATATTCGCACTATTTTTTTTCACCAAAGAATACTTACTTTATAGGAACCACCTAATCGTCAGTATGTATATAAGTATATCCTTGTGTCTGTTCTTAAAGATTTTGTATAAAAAAAATTAGTAATTGAAGAGGTCAAAGAAACATGCTTATTCTTCCGTGCCTTATGTATACTGAATACTTTAATACTATGTTTATTTGTATGTACGTAAATACATATTATCCCAGTTGTCTCATTCGAAGGACCGTGACATATGATCATGAAGCAAGAAACAAGTTACTTTCTTGCCCAACTTTTGTCCAAGCAGACATTGTGACTACCTAATTTTGCTGTGTGTCTTTCTTTTCAGTGTCCAAAAGTCAAGCAGCCTGCTGCCCAAACTTTACTCAAGTTCCTAGAACCTATCTGAACTTTAATCATGTAATATGGAGTAATAAGTATATATCACATACATAAGCACTGACTGATACTTGGCTTAATTCATTAGTATAATGTCCAGGAGCAAAAGTTTTTGCCTGTCTGTCTGCCTCATACTTTATGTTTGACGTGGATAGCCTTGCGTAATCTTCACTTGAGCAGAGACTCATCCTCTCGTATACAAATCGTGGATTGTGTCGCAATTCGGGATTTCTGTCCCGATATCCTACTAAATAACTCCTATTCCGTTGTCCTAAACGTACATACTGTAGTACTATCCGTTGTAATTTGACTCTTTGGTTAAGGGACAAAGAACAAAATGGATGTAAATAAGTGAGTGAGCTTACGGTTGAATTGGACTGAACGCGAGTCCGTGAGACTGTTAAATCTTTATGCATGTACTGTTAAATATCCACTGACTAAGCCCGTACACTTTTGTAAGACTACATAAAGGTGTACATAATTCCAAGCTGTAGCAAAGGGTAAAGAAATTAAGCAAAATTTCAACCGACATTAGAAAAGCTCTGCTCCCTAAAGTTTGGGTTGTTTAAAAGTGAAATCAAAAGTGCGCATAAAAGTTTCTAAAGCATCAGTAGACGCAGCTTTAACATTTAAACTGTTCATATTCAAATTTAAGGCAAGCATTTTAAAATATCAAAGAATTTACAAAAGCACTTTTCTAATTTATTTTCACTGCTGTGCATTCCAAGGGCTAGGTAAAAAACATGGAAAGTTGTAGTAGTAAATTCCTTGTAAAAATTGTCCCTGGATCAAAATTCTAACAGTTTGCTTTTAAATAGCTACAAACTATGCATATATAAACTATTTTATAGCTGTCTCGATCTTGACTGCCATAATTTGATTGGACAGTTTTACAAACTTATCCACCAACAATAATATTATCGTTGTTTGAATCCATTAGATTGTGCAATACGAAATGTAAAAAATTACATAATAAATGCAAACTAAAATACTCTACTAGCGATTAGTATGTGTGCAAAATTGAACAAAGAAGTTAAGTTTACGACTTGAAATACTTTGAAAATAAAGCATAAAAACATTAATGCTATTTTGTAAATGGATTTCTACTTAACATTATGTCACTATGGAATCTGTATAGCGCTCGTAAGTTCCCATTTTACATCATATTGCAAATTGTCACTTGAACTTTTCCTGGGAAATTTTCTCTTTCTGTTGCAACATACATGTACATGTACATATGTACTTATTCCACAACCAACAACACATTACCATACTCTCACCATCTGCTGTATGCGTGATGTTGTTGTAAATACATAATTCATGCAAATATACGTATGTATGAATGTGTGTTTTTTCACATTTAATATGCGAATCAAAAATTGTGGAATGTGGTAAAATCCATAAATGTAATGCACACAACATGAAATACAACTGGACCGATATTAGAGCACAACATATTATCCTAATAAATGTGACTTGAGAGAGATGCAGCCATTTTTTGGAATTTCACATCATAAACAGTAAACAAAGTGTAAGAAGAAAGTGACAAGTCAGTATATATAGTGAGTAATTTACGTGCGGATTCCATCCACAATTTATTGCAAACCTAGGAGAAAGTCAGTGACTTTTTGAGACTCGTGAATTTGACTTGTTTTTCTATTTATCACAAATTTTCGTAACATAAATGAATTTACGTATTAGAATTACTGTGCTTGGATATGTAAAGAGAGCTGGGACTATGTATTTACATAATATTCATCAAGTGTTTACTAACTGTTTTCATCCAGACTACTTAAACCTTTGAAAGAGGAATTTTAAAGAATGCTTTTCGTTAACTCCTAGTAAGAGACTAAATTTATATACTAGAAATTAATATGGATAGTTGTCCCTTGGACAAAATTCAAAATTCTCATGAAAATTTGATGAGATTTGAGAAGATTGACAACTTTTGTTGAGATTTTCATGCGCTTTCATCTAAATATCATCAACAGTTGATCAAACTTGATAAGATTTTTGACCAAAATCGTATCAAAATTGCATTAGAATTTTTGACAAGATTTTTTTCTGAGGGATTAGTCTCATATAACTTGTGTTTAAAGTATTTTCTTCTATTTTGAGTTATGACCGACACGATGATGCAAACTCGCAGTCATTGTACAACTTTTACTTGTACAAGAACCATTGCCACAGATTTCACTTCTCAATCTCAATTTGATCGACATCACAATATAGACTCTTGTTGAAATTCAATCAAAAATGTATAATGTAGAAACATGGCTTTTTAGACACTTTTATGTCATCGCTTAATTTAAATTAAATCATGAAACAAATCAAGAGGGAGTAAAAACGTAAGGAAGAAATTATAAAAATTTGCTTAAAAATTCTCGTCTCATCATAAACGTATGAAGACTTACCTATGTATATAAAATTTGAAAACATGAATTATATATTATTAATTATTATTAAAACAAGCACGCGCTACGCGCGATCTTGCCCGCAGGGCGCTTTCAACATTTCCCTGTCGATATTAAAGTCAATT
>JAQIVE010006183.1:0-11861 GCA_034698285.1 Sminthurinus bimaculatus | reverse complement strand
CACATTGTATCATATTCTCGGCCATAATTTGAATCCCTAATTGCATCAATAATATTATGATATTTTTTATAACATATCATATTATTATCATTACTAAAATCCATTGTGTTCAAAGAAAGTAAATGCTAGTTTCAGCGAATTGCTTCAACAATATCTGACCTGAGTTAATTTGAAGTAAATAAATTATGTAATACTTTAGTAATGAGAATGTGGTGTGGTGTGAAGCAAGGCACTCTTGACTTCTTTTAGCACACAACAATTACGCATCCTTATAGTTTACAAGCAAAGGAACAGACGACCAACTAAATGTACTTTTTATATCTCCAATTTCCTAATCCATCCTTTTTGTTCCAGATTTGGCTTACCACTATACGACTAGCAACCTTTGTACACACCAAAGAAACACCAGTTCCTGCCATGTAAAATTGAGACGATATTGTTATATTTTTTATTAAAATAATACAACAATAAGATTGTATGCATGATGGCAAATGTCAACTGTATTATATTTTGCAATATCAAATTACTGCGTTCTTGCCATTATGCGTGTAAAATAACAACACGATGTTAAGCCCCTCCGCAAAAACAAAAAACCAATTAATTGAATCGTGTTTTGACGCTGGACGCGTAGTGTTGCGGCGTTGAATTATGGATGACTAGTCACTTGAAAGCTCAAAGTTGAAACGTTTCAAGTTTCAAGCTTCCCCTCATGTCTACTAACGATAAGCGGTAGAATTGGTGATTATTTTTACTTCTTTCAACTTTCTCACCTCCTTTCCCCTAAAGTTCAAAACCACCGATCAATATGCGTTTAGTGTGTAGGTGTACTTATTTGTAGTTGTACATATGTGGCAATGTAAAATAATATGTGCGTCCCACTTTTGATTTTACACGCGGCGTGTTCTTGTTTTAGTTGGAACGGAAGTCTCAAACCAAATTTCTAGAATCAAAGCGGTGTGACCTTGTTTCCATGATGACGAGTATTGCGCCCTTTTTGAGCCACATAAACGATGTTGGTGAGGATGAACTGAGCAACAGAGCAGCATCATGTAGTAGTAACTACATAGTGGTTAATTGCTAGGCCCAAGAAGAGAACTGGAATTCGAATGAATGGCACCACGCACCACACATACAATTTTAAGCGTCTCACTTTCCCCACATTCAATATAGCTTTTCCACACAACACCAGCAATTTCGCCTTTTTTTTTGTACAGGAGTTTTATGTGGTTTTATGTTGCCTTTACAAAATTCATTTCATTCAACCGCTTCTTTTCATTCATCGAGTTGGAGTTGGAAACTTTCTCCAGTTGAACATCGACTTTGGCTCTGGATTAGTTCATTAAGATGTACAATGCACAGTAGAAAAGTTGCGTGAATGACCCATCGACCCATCGACGAATGGAGCTAGCAATATGTGTTGCAAGTTTTCAATGAGCCTTGATGATGATGATTTTGATGGAGGTTTTGATGAATGGTCACAGCTGTCCCATGAGGACCGTGCTTGCTCACCCGCTTTACGTGATGAGTTCTCCCGCCAACGCCGTTATTCACTTGGCAGTTGTTCACCGGATGACGATAATAATGTATATGGTTCTGTAGTACAAGGTTACCATGCTGCTTCGGAAGCTTCCTGAATGGACTATTGCAAATATGTTCGTCCGTCGGACCTGAAAGATGCATTGAAAAATAGATAAATTAGTAGAGAACATTTATCCAATGTATTTATATATGTACTTAGAAGCTATTACCTGTGAATTATATATTATTCTGACTATATATAGTCAGAATAATTTATAATTCAGTAGTATACTAGTCTAAAAGTATATGCACTAACCACTAACAAAAGGATACCGGAAAACAAAAAATAAGGAATGACGAAAAAAATAAGGCAAATTAATAATTACTAGTAATTACAGACTTGTTATTTCTACAACCCTCATGTTATCCAAGATTACACAATATGATTCCTTACCTGATCTCGACCTAGAGTTGGACTGACTGTATCGTCGAAAGAGTGGCGGAGTTTCTCCAATAAAATCTCGACTGTTTCTGGAATTTCGCTTGCAGCAAAAGCACATATTTCGAGCAACTTCTTGGATGTAGCTGCGGAACTTGGTGTTCATCATGTAGTAAACTAGGACGTTGGAGCACGACGTACTCATCGCTAGGAAGTAGAAGGTCAAGTAGACAGCTCTGGAAAGAAGCAGAAGCCCAAAGCAACAAGTTAATAACGTCCTAATAAAGACGAATGGCTGCATGTATTTTTGTCATGTATGTATGTAGAGTCGTTAGACATACTTAATCATGTATACATAAATACAAAAAAAGGACTCACGGAAGCCATTTCTTGAAGACTATTGATTTGTTGTAATATACGTATATAAAATATCCATGATATGGTGCCCTGAAACAAGACAAGGACAATATTAATTATGAAATCACTAATCACGTTTTGTCATGAACATTCGGCAATAACAATACAGGCTTTTAGCATTATTATTTTGAAGAACAATTTGATGCGTAAATTTTCCAAGAATAAGCAAACAAAAAGATAAATAACTTGATTGATACTTACCAGCAAGTTGCAAACACAAAAACTATCACCTAAAAGGGAAAAAGAGCAAAAATTAAAAATGTATTTTAGTTAGCAGTTTGTTTACGTACATACGAATCAATGAATCAAGGAATAAATGTTTCATCATATTTTTTAAACCATGTTAGCGGTACTAATACGGCATTAAGTAGGAGAGCAATTATTACTAATGTTACTTACTATAAACATCCGAACGACCTTCACACGATGAACCGTACGCAAAACAAAATAAAGAGAAAATAATTGGATTCCTTGATCTTTGATATAATCAACAAAGTGTCCTTGATTTTCATAAGACATTTAACCATTATTGAATACATGTCATGGAGAAAACTTTTTACCGGTTAAAATACACCAAAATATTATATGATACCATATAAAAACGTCGCCAATGATTATTAATCTCAAGGATAGGTAAGTGAAAGCAGTGCTCGTGCTTACCTTGCGTTTCGAGATCATGGAGTTAATTTGTCTCTCCGAGCACTCTCCAATCTGTCGATGGCCCCACAGCTCAAGGCTCATGCTTCCGTAGCACATGGCCATTGCCGTCATAGGTACGATGTAGGTGAGCACCAGTAGAAAAATTGTGTATCTGTCGGATCAAATAATAATGAGAAAACTACCTTTAATCATAGAAAATAAGCCGTTTAATCTGTCCTTCCTTTCCTTTCTATGTACAACATGGAACATAAATAGGTACTTTCTCTGCCCATCCATTCCCATTTGATTGATCGAAAAAAGTAAAGATTTATTCATGTTTGCTAGGAATTGGAACAGGATAAACGCTCTCCCTGATTTTACGTCAAACTATACTCTTCCATCAGAAAAAATGCCCGGTTTTCATTTACTTTCTCCATGCTAATAAATGGAGAAAGTGGACGAAAATCCGTCATTTATATGCACCATGTTGTAAAAATAAATTTATTATTGTAGCCGAGTGTACGTACAGAAAGTCTAGGCGAGACTCTGTCGGATTCCCATCTGGCCATTGAATAAAACATTTAGTCTTTGTGCTGGTTCCGTCAAAATACGTTTCCGTGGTGGAAAACAGGAGGCAGGGAAGACCCAGAATTGCACTGCACATCCAAATGGCCACAATTGCTTTCCAGGCCATCCTCTAAAATTGGGTATAAAAACAAGACATCCACAGAAACAATATTATTTCCCGCTTGCTCAACCTCGCATTAGAAATTTTGGGTTTTGATTGGCAATTGTACAAGTACAAAAAATGTTTTGTTAGAGAAGTTTGGCATTGAACAAAGAACATCCATTTTAATGTTTTCATAGTTCAAGCCTGTTATTGTTGGTTATATGCATACATAAATTTCAGTAGTTACGCAAAAAGGGCGTAATTTACGAAATCAGCACATATTCATGCATTAAATTTTACACGGACTTCCAGAAATTTGAAAGGATAAAGAATTGGGAAAGCTCGTAGTAAAATAATAGGAAAATAATTTATGTTAAGCAACACAACAGATTAGCCGGACAAAATGGCGGAGCATTATAAAGTTTTTAATTGGAATTGGAATGATACATGCAATGTAAGTAATCCTGCAAAGGGAGGATTGAGGATTGACTACACTTCTTTGTTCAATACCAAGCCTTCCTATTACAAATTACATAACATAACATAACATTATACGAAACAATACGCAGATATTAATTGTTAGCATTTTGAAAATCCGCAAATGAGACATATATGAGACTGCTTGAATATATAAAGAGAAGACCTACCTTGGTCATTCTGGGCTGCAAGGGACGAACAATCGCCATGTAGCTATTTTACAGAGAAAGACAAGAACAAAAGCAAATTTAGATTTTAGAAATTTTGACTAATTGGACAAATTATTCATTATTAAATCCAAACTTTTGAGCATATTATGACAATGAACGTGGTTATTAAATTTTCCAGGCTGTAACAATGCCAGTTGTGGAATATGGCTGATTCTGTTTCATTATTTTCATTGAAACCAAGTGAATCGTAGAAATGCCAACTAATTAACTGCGCAGCTTTATACACATGTATTTTAACAATGCACAGTGAGAAAACATTCAGTGCTTATGATTTAGCAAGTTTATGTACATAAAAGGTTTTTCTCTGCAACTTTTAACTATAGAACCACGTGTCAATATACATAATATGGAGCACTGGGAAAATTTGGATACCAAGGCCTTATATCAACATTAATCCCTCCCATACATGCATATGCGCAAGAACCACAATGTCAATATCATCTAGTATGGGGAAATTCACTAACTTTTCAACATCGTCCTGCTCAATTTTGGCAATGCCACTCTGCTTTTTAAATTGTTGACCTAGTTATACATATTAGTTAGCAATTATTAAAGTAAGCAAGTCGTAATAGGATACAGAAGTAAATTCTAGACGCCGCCGCTTGAAAATAGTCGACAGCATAACCAAAAAGAAAGCAGGAACGAAAGGTTGAATGAATGAATAAGGAATTATGAAGAAAGTTTATTGCAGAGCAGGAAAAAGTTCGGAATATTGCCCACTTTTCTTCACAAACTCCATTTTTTACTGAACCTACATACATACTTAGTCAAGAAACAGAGACGCTTGAGGAGCTTTTTTCAGTATAAAATAAAATATTAATTCAAACAAGGTTCAGAATGATAAAAGATACAGTTGTATAAAGCAGACGTTGCTTTTTCTAGGTAAACCAAATGATTTCATATGCTTCCAGCTCCCTCCAAGTTTACGACACAGATACATAACGTTGAACGAAAACTGTTGAATGACGAGTATAGTTGCGGAGTAAATGTCATTTTTGGGTATGTTTTTGTGTGTATGATGCAAGTCATGTGTCATGAGTGAAGAGGTTTTTTACTTAGTACGTACTGATATTTTGTTACCATTTGCTGCGTATCATCTACAGTTCTACAGGTACCTTTTCTGTCCTCTTTTTTCAACTTTATGTACATATATCATTTGGATGCTGTAGAAATAAAAAAGAATGGCAGGCGGATCTGTCTGCATTCATAAATTATTCATGTACAAAGCTTGTTAGGCAATCCGACGAAGCAAAAAGATATTGAAAGCATTGAGCGGACGTAATAAGTAAAGTATGTATGTAGGAGGAAAAAGGAAAGTCAGAATTTTGAAAAAACCGTGACTTTCAGCATCCCTTCTTCACTGTGAATCATCCTGAACTCGTTGGAAACAAAGTATAAAGTTAATAATTTACCGGTTTAAAAATCACATGGCCATAATAACTATCTAATGTAGAAAAGTTTGTGCATGGAAAGCATGAAAAACAAAATCATACTTTGTTCACGTAAACCGAAAAATGTTGCATTGAAAAATTTAATGACACAGAAGAAGGAAAAATAGCACAAAATTTTAAAGTATATTTTTATGATACATGTAAAATAAAATTTACAGGAGCTTGCTCACTGCTCACAAACTGCATTACTTGCTCTCTAAATAATTTTTCCAGTTTCCTTGGCCACCCACTTTAATCTCCCCAGGATAAAATTTAAATTAAATTTAAGGAGCAGTTATCAGAGTGACTCATATAACATTATTTTCCTGTTTGTAAAAAAACTGAGGGTAAAGAATTCAATGTATGTCTGTTACATAACTTTTTTTCATTAACCATTTGAATGGTTAATGAAGAGAAAGTTATGGATATGGATGCTTTATTAACAAAAGTGGGCAAACACGGCTTAAAATTAAGGAAAAATACATAATAATATGTCCTCGTACATAATAATATATGATTCTTCGCATTTGAGTCCGATTCTCCTTAATTTTAATTTTCATTCTACCTCTTGCTCATACGCCCTCCGCTGTATATTCCCTGAATGCGATAGATTCAAAGTTCTTGTATACATATGTACAAAAGATAGAAACAACGCAGCTGGTTACCTGAATCCAAGGTTGAGCGACTAATTAATATTTTTTCCAGCTTATACATAACAGGAAATGAAAAAAAATCGTCTTATTAAAAACATTCTTGTCCCACACAATGTACAGAGCATGGGCAGTCCCTCCAAGTTTGAGTGGTCTTATGCTGCATAAAATCTTAAGCATGAATGATGTGTGTATGCTTTCAAAAAACGAATCAAGGGCACTCCTCTAGCGTTCCTCCAGAAGTCAGTTAAGTGCCAAACATGTGAAATCATGTCAAATTTTAAATTGTGCTCCAGTTCAACCTTTTTCAGATCCTACCCAAGGACTATACTTGTGTCAAATGGGAAAATGATCATCAAACCCCGATAATAATGACTGGAGAAACTGCCAAATGTCGAGTACAAGTTGGCTCTGGTTTTGTGTGATGCTACATTGCTTGAGTATCCTCATGCCAATAAATTTGGCAAAGGAAAAGGAAATACATTCGAATCAGAATCTGTACGCTCAGATTCAGGATATAAAAATGTTACGCTGAACGTACATATTCGAAGCACTTTGGAAGCGCTACTCGGTACTCAGAAGCCTCTTGAGTTTTTTACTCCCTGCATGATAAATTGCAGAGAATGTCCAAGTCAGGAAACAAATCCCTTTTTTTAAATTTCTCCGAATGCTTTAAAATCCACTAAATCCAACAAGACATGACTTGTGCAAATTTCTACATGAAACTCACCGATCGAGAGAGATGGACATCATGGTGAAGACACAGCTGGCGACGGTGAAGTTGGCAACAAAGTTATTGACGACGCATAAAATACTTCCGAAAATCCAGTCACTGAAATAAGCACACAAAACAAGGCACTTTAGAAATATTTCTTCGAACTACTCCAGTATTTTGAAAACAACTAGGGGGTACGTAGACTCTGTGTGGAACAACAGGTATGAAGGACAGGACGGAGGAGGTTCAAAGACAAGGTGTAATTTTTGGGAGGGCAGTTTACGGGCGGTGAGCACGCGTTAAAAGAGTACACATAAAGTAAATACATTGTGACACCTGGGAAAAGACACTTACTGTCGCAGCATGTAGAAGGAGTTGGGGAAACCGTTGAGAAAGGCCAAGAGAAAGTCTGCAACACTGAGATTCAGTAGAAAGTAGTTGGTCACGCTCCGCATACGACGATGAGCTACATATTCAGACACACGCACACAAAGAAATAATATTTGTGTAGAAACCCCAAGGATACAAGAGGACACATTATGGTCGGAATATTTCCTGGAACTTGGATTTTTCAAACTCGAACTAAAGCTTTCCAAACGAGCGTGGCTTAAGAAATATTGTCAGCTGTCAAAACAGCAATATTATTACCAAGATTTCAACTACTACTATCTTGTTTTATTCAAAATCATACCTGAGATTGCTTTTTATGTGTCTTTGAAAATTGCCTGATTTATTCCTAGTTTTTTTTGCAGGCAAAACAGATTCCCGGTAAATACAGTTTAAAATTTAAAATCTCTTTGTTTAAAGTAAAAATCAAAGAGATTTTAAATTTTAACAAAGTCGTAGAACTTGGTTTTGGTAATTTTTCGTCATATTTCATGTGTAGCAGCAGAAAATTATTCTCGTTCTATACAGATTCATCTTACGAACAATGATTACGTAATGTCTCATAAAAAAACTTTAAGTTTTCAGAAAAACAATTTCTACATTCTATTTCCCATTGAATCTGTTTTTTGCTTTATGTCCTTTTGTCAGTAATCTACTCCCTTTGATTTTTTTTCTCATTATCGGGAGAATCTGACCATTTTTACTTGTAAATGTATGTGTAGTAAATCTTTTGATTTCACGCTTGTTCGGAAAAATACTTCAAAGAAAAAATAGGGAAAAGTAGCCATTAAATAAAAGTACACTAATGAAAAAGATCCGAGCATCTTTATTTGTATCATCATCTTTCTTACCAAGAACGATCCAGATCACAAGGATGTTGCCAATACAGGCAAAGGAGAGCATGATGGTGAACATGACTCCCCAAAAGATGGTGAAATAGGAGATTGCATTCGCGGCGTTGTAACTATAATTTTCTCCATTTCCGTCACCGAGGACTCCTCCGATGGTTCCATTGACGTTGAGAAGCTCCGTCGACTCCTGAAAAGGGAGCCCATGGAGTGTTGGTTCAAGGTGACTGTACAAAGAAGAGGACGAACTGTCCGACTCGACCACTGGATTTGCCAAAGCATGAAATGAGATCTTACTACTTGGAATTAATAACGACCGACCGAACGGCAATGAGGAGGCGGAGGAGGAGGAAGATAAGTCCAAGTAAGAGGACGGAGAAAACAGAGGGTTTGATGAGGGTGCTGATTGCAGAGCACTTAGCATCTGGGCAAAATGAACAACTTCTTTCACTTCTTTGGAATAGTTCATCTTGAACCCTTTTTTCGGTCCTCCGCAGTATCAGCACCGGCCTTGTAAAATGGAGTATAGAATTCAGTGGAGAATGAAGAATCTTTTTTCTATGTATTTGAGTACGCCTCAGCGACTCGGGAAGATATATTGAAACATTTTATTACGACTATTATTTTTATTTTTTATTCCAAGCGGAAAGAAGTCTGTGAAGCACGTTTAGTTTGATCTCAAGGTTGAGATTCTGCTTTGACTAGTGTACTGTGTACTGTGTATGTATATTGGCTATATTATTGATCCCATTCACTTTCACTATAAAAACATATTGCAAGTACATACACACACAAATCACTCCATGCTTTTATCTTCTTCACATTTCCTTTGCTTTGACGATCTTTCTCGAATCTTCCTCTGTTTTGGCTTTACAGCTGGACTTTCGTTTGGACCGAGATTTGAAAACTTTTGATTAGAAACATCTTTTCAGTGGGAAGGATTGTTGAGGTTGATTGAACCACAGTCCGTCAGAGATCTGCAAAGATACATAGAATCAAGTAAAAAAATTGTAAACAATTTCAGGAAACATTGCAAGTTTACTTTAATTTATACATACATATGCGTGAGTGTACTTAAGATTGTAACGAAAAATTCTTTAATTAAAGTGGTCAAACAGTTTGACCACTTTAATTAAAGAATTTTTTTGGTCAAAAAGTTTGACTCAAACTTTTTCTTAAAAACAGGCGTAGTATTTGGTTTTTGTATTTAGTTTGCACTCTAGTAAATGTTGATTTCAGTGTTTTGCGAGAATTTCAAGTTCAATTTTGTTTCAGAATGCAACGTCGTGCATATTGACGTATGCATGTATGCGCATTGTGCATAGTATATCCATTTGACTGTGTACCACGGACTAAAGCCTGAAGCTACCGTTGTTGCTTACCTCTTTCGGTAAGTAGCGTCGTTGAGTAAATTGAAGAAAATAAAACTTTTTTAATATCCTGGTCAAGTATAACATACATAAATGTACGTATAATGATATTCCTAGGCATAAAAAAGCGATCAGCGGAGAAAAAAAAATCAAAAAGCGATCCGATTCTCTCCCCTTTTCTATTATCTTGCTTTTTGGGTAAAATTCTTTTTCAAAGATGTGTGCGAATTTTTAATGAAAACTTCATAAAAAATAACATTGGATTTGTGGGCAGTGGGCAGACACGTTAGATATAATGTGGATGAATGACATAACTTTGAAGTTGACAACTTCCAACAACAGCAAAACTACCATAAGTTTTGATTACCTGGCTGTTACACAAGTTAGAAAAATGCCCAGAATGATATAAGTACGTGGTAAAAAAATAGGGAGTAGTAGTGGGTAGATTTATGTACCGTATTTACTTGAACTTTGCTACAGCATCCAGTAGTGCTACATATCATGGATTTTTCTACTTAAAAGGTATTATACATACGTACTTTCTACATGACTCTGAACTTGAATTTCGTTGCTGCAGCACAGTTCAAACAAACACGGTGCTTAAGTATACA
Source organism: Sminthurinus bimaculatus (assembly GCA_034698285.1). NCBI lineage: Eukaryota > Metazoa > Arthropoda > Collembola > Symphypleona > Katiannidae > Sminthurinus > Sminthurinus bimaculatus. The sequence continues at coordinate 1,460 of JAQIVE010006183.1, read as the reverse complement.
TATGACCATGGCAAGAGCAACGACATGGGAAATAATATTTGCAAGTTTTGTAATGAAACTCTGACGTAAAATGTGAAGCCTAGCCTGAGGCAATCCGGAATCCGAACGGAAACCATCAAGCACCGTTCCATTATTTATTCTTTCAATTTTTTCCCGAATAGCCACAAAACAAGCTCCATGTGTGTCAACATCATTTCAAGGTAGACGTGATGCTATTTAGTTGTTACTGCGTGTCCAAAACAACAATAGATCAATCTGTTCTTGTACTTTCATATCACTGTAACATCCTGTATTCTTTTCATGCTGTATTTTGATGTTATTTTGGGATTAGAAATTACAGAAAGTAAGCTTTTTGTAATTTCCTTCTCTTTTGATGTGCATTTCCAGATTTCCTGGACCTCCTTCTGTGTTTCATTTTCTTTGACAGGACTACTACAACCTAAACTTCAACTGGAATGAGTAAAAAGCAGAGTGCAGCAGAGATTATTTAGTAAAGAATATTTTAAAATATTGATATTCGTGATAGGAATTCACAGAAGTCTAATTTTTAGGCGCCCCTTTTTGCAAAGTAAAGTTTAAAGTATCGTCAATTGTCATCCAATCTACGAAAAGATTTGTTTAAGTTGGCCGTCGCTCCGATCAAAATCCTTTCCTTTAATGTCAAAAGCATTTCAAAACTTTGAAACTTCAAAAGGAGAGCCACCAATATTTATGTACCATTGACATGTTCTTTGACCTGTATCCTTTAGATGCATCTCCAAGAATAAGCATATCATAATCACAATGCAAACAGACACGACGAATATGTACAAATTATGTAAGCTCTGTCCAGCTACTCCATTTCAAGAGACTCAATTCGATTTCAACTCGACATAGAGATTACAATCTGTATTAATTGCGAATTCTAGACAGTCTCTTTTCAAGTCTAGTTTTCAAGTAGTTAGACTTACAAGACCCCTTACGTCAATATGGCAGTGTCAAAACCATTTGGGCTGGTTATGACGCAGCTTGAGTCTAAATATGTACAATGTACAATGTACAGCAAAGTAAATACACTTATCATAAAAGTCTCTAGATGGGAGCAAAGGATTCATGAGACACGTTACTTTTATAAATAGACTATTTGCTGTTCTTACTAGATTGAACGGTTTGTAATTATATTACACCTACGCATTACGCACATAGTTATGACTATAAAAAAGTCTCATTGCTCTCACCTTTACTCTACAGACCAATCAATCAACCAATTTTGGCTTTTTCTAGTTAGGATTGTTCGAACCAAGCTCGAAACATACAACATGGATTTTGCATATCCCTCAAAAAAACTGAATTTGAGCAGGGCCATTTTGCATAGTCACCAAATGTCACGAAATTTGCTGTGCGTGTAGGTCTTGACGTAAGGATGTCGGTTTTTTTTGAAAATTTTTTAATCCATCCACAGGTTTGTTTTCTAAAAGCCA
>JAQIVE010006182.1:0-11870 GCA_034698285.1 Sminthurinus bimaculatus | reverse complement strand
AGAATTATGATGAGATTGTGATGAGATGATGTTGCGTGCACACCAAAATCTTATCAAAATTTGATCAAAGATGATGCAAATTTGGAACCAAATGCACATCATGTCAATCTCATCAAATCTCATGAACTTTTGATCAAACTTGATCGGATATTTTTTAAAGGGTACTCCTTTATTTCTCTTGGGGAAACAGCGAAGGAGAATACAGACTGGTATTATTAGCATGTTGGGATACCGAATTTGGCAAGTCATATTTTTCGCATAAAAGTGTACCTCTTTACAATTTCCGCATACATGCATGTACGTACATTCAATCTACACAATCTACATAGGCGGAGACACTTATGTAAAATGTAATGATGACTGTTAAATGGTAGATTACTTTCACAGCTTATCTTTCTCAATCCTATCTAGATAAATTTAATGTATTTGGCCCAGGCGGAATTTTTTCCCTAAGTGATATGCATACAGGCCGAATTGAAATGAGCAGAGGAAAGATATGCATACAAACAAGCACATATATGTATGTACATAAATGCATAATAAAAGAAGCTTAATAGGCTAACAGGATTTCCAAGTATTCAAACATTCGTGTGTAATATTCAAATTACCTGCCATGTTCTATATGTAACGCAGTTCGTTCCATCTTTTTAGAATTAGACTTCTGAGACTGAGGCCTTTTTCTTGTTTCTCTTTCTGCTGGTTTTGATCTCCTCACACGAGAGAAAGAGAAATGTAAATGATGGAAAGTGGTTTTGTTTTTTACACGCTCTTCAAACTCTTCCTTATGAATTCCTGTAAACAAATTTTTCTACCAGGATTTTTGTCATTTTTCACTTGAATCTGGAAGGGAATCAAAGAAACTTGATTATAAATCTGAGAGCCGTATATTGTACATATACATAATATGTGTAATGTAAATATGTTTGGAAAGGATTGTGTGGAAAATGAAAAGTGTGAAGGTTGAAATATAGGACTGATCCTGATCTCATAACATAATACTCGAAAGACACAAGTGTTGAACATATTTCTAGCTTCTCCTGTATTTGTGTATATAGCCAAAAGAGACATTTAGACAAGAATGAAGAACAACCCATTTCTCGTTTTCGCTTTCATTTACATGTTGGTTCCTCTCCTTGGGTATGTAACACGATTCACTGGAGTATTATTCTTCATTTTGTATAAGGATAGTTAATGAACGCATTGCGTATCCAGAAACACGCACACATACAAATAATTTGTGCATCTCACATGGTAAATAGTCGAGTTTACGTGCAGTGAAAAGTGTTTCCAAGACATGGATTGAATGACTTGAGAAATGTAGACCAGATCCGCTGCCAAGAAGGAGCCGCATGAGTAAATGAAACCCGCCCAAAAACGGGTATTAAAAAGCTGTACTGCAGAGTACATGATATTATTTTTTATTGTCACCTCAGCTGTGAAACGTGGATGCCAACTGAGATGTGAAAATCTAGACACTAGATTTCCTTGCAGTTATTTGTACTCTTGATTACGATTTTGTTAATGCAAAGAAAATGCTAATAAATGCTAATCCATAATCTCAAATGTATGGATGCATGAGAACAGTTCCTTCTTCATTGGCATTTGCTCAAACAATTATGCCAACTTTAACGACATGAAGCGGGAAACCCCCATATTAATAAACATCTTTATACAGATGCAGTAATATGTACTTCAGTTTAGCAAACCTTCCAGTCCTTCCCAATCGTTTAATACAATGAAATGGTCGTGGATGTTTTTTCACTGTCTTTGTTGATTGTATTTTCGTATAATGACACATGATGCAGAGTGAAAAGAGTTTGTAATGACAAAAATATCGAATGGCAAAAAACATTATTGCATCAAAATTGAAGAGTCAAATCTGTGCTAACTTTTTAGAATAAAAAGACGAAAAAAAGTCAAAAAGGAAATGCATAGAGAATAAGGTGGGATATGGGATAGAGGATTGGTATGTGAACCAAATCAAATCAATTTAAGCATTCAAGCGAATACTGGTGTTATTCCTGTGTGTCTGCTCCTGTTGGTTCTCTCACTCTCTTTCTCTCTCTCTCTGCTCCGTAGAGACTGACAAGAGTGCAAGACTTGTGAAAGAACGAAGGAACGAAAGTGAGAGAGAATGATCTCATCTCGAGACTTTGGAGTGGAGCGCTTGATGGTTTGAGATGGCGGATGGATAGAGAGAGAGAGAGAGAGAGTGAGAGAGAACAGCGCTTGAAAGAATTGAATGAGATGAGATTAGATGAAGCAGGTGGCTGTTACATTGGACTGATGGAAATTGTTTGATTCCATGCCGTCTCCCCTTTTCCATAAGTAAAAGTCCTTCTCATATCTATCGGTAAAAAGTGCGTAAAGTGTGTGTATGATGCTTTCGCCTTAAGCGTATGTCTAAGCGTACACGTGGTCGTAGCACATATATATAATATATAAGAAAGCCCAGCACCTTGATTTTATACGCTATCGAATTGTCAGTTTTGCATAATATACGGTGCACGGCGTCGTTTATTCTATTATACTGTTATGAATTCCATAAGTATTCAAGCCGAGAATCTCTTTCAGTTCCTCCATTTTGTAGACATCATCTAAATTCTCAATATGCAATATGTGAACTGTTGACTGTGATTACTTATTATAAAAATTGACTTGCACATTGAGACACTGAGGTGTAAACTTTTCCGTGGAAAATCTCGCAGATCTCTCATTTATCTATGACTTTTGGTTGTTTGCTCACAGTGACGAACTAAGCAGGAGACATCGAGTGAGATAGAGAGCTGATTTGCCTCTAATCCTGATTCATATTTAAACATCTGAATAAATATGCATCCAACTGCATTGGAAGAAAATGCGGATGCAACGAACAAAGTAAGAAGGAGTTGCAGAAATAAAAGTTTCAGATATAGGAAAACTTTCCTGCACATTTATGTACACCGTAAAACTTTGTAGGAGTCAAAATTCGACTTCATTATATTTGAACGTGAATATATTCGAATCGATTTTAGATTACAAAAAGTTGTTTTTGAACCCATTCACGCTGTTTTTTGAAATTGTTTGAATCGAGCCAAAGTTTTAGGATTTTAGCATCTGTTTAAAATATTTAAATATTGATATAACTATAAACAAGTAAGATTTTGATTTTTGGCGATTTTTTAAACCAATGATCCTAAAAAGGTTTTTTGTATTTCCATATAATTTTAATGTAAAACATCATTCCAAAATTATAGGGAGAAGGTAAAGAAATTCAAGCATACATAAAGCTCTGCTTGAACAAAGGGACTATAATATACTATCTGAATGAGATTGCTTTAAAACGCTCCAGATCAATTTACTTTTCGTCCAGATTCCACAGCGGCATTAGCATGATGCACGACGAACTCGATTACGATTACCAACCCATCGTTTCATTCCTTGAAATTGAAATCTATAAAAAAATTTGCTTCGTAGGCATGTGCATTGACTCCAATCTCGACTGCATTGAGGCCTAAATATGAAATGGAGTATATCGAAGCATGAGAAAAAGTATAATACTACTTTTACTTCCACTCTTCTCTTTGCTATGGTTTGGTTGGACATCGGTTATCGGTATAAAGAAAGGTTGAAAAGATTTTCCAGAGCATAGATAATTGCTGTAGGGACAAACGTAGAGGATTTTTGTGGAGCAGGAGACAGCTATGTATAGGGTTGACAGCGATGTTCGGTATGCTCAGTTACAACGTGCATATATACAATACACATATATCATATATGAATATGAATATGATATTCATTCTGTGTTGTCGTTCATCCATTAGAGTACAGTTTAGTATAATGTCGTATGCATACATGGAAGATTAAGGATTGAAAAATGATTCAGCATTGAGAAAGGTTTGCTTATCTAGCGAAATGTCATGATGCTCATTATCGAATCCTTCAAATTTTTTCTTTCACCCTAGTAGTACAACATACTTAACGAGTTTCCGTCCGTTCTTTTTCCACTGGGAATTCAAAACTCCAGAATGACTTCACTGTGAAAATATAATTTTATACCATTACATGTACTTTATTTTATGCTGCTCTAATAGCTGTTAATACCGTTGAGATTCGTCCAACGATATGTGATAGTTAAAAAATATAATTCTGTTTTAGTTTTCCCTGCCAAGCCCTGTTTCATATTTTCGAGAATCATTTTTATAATTTACTCCAAATTTGGCGTATTCTTGGATTACTCTTCAAAAACACGGAGGTTAATTTTGAACATTGATAGCAAATAAATACTTCCATTCCAATATAATATCGCATGCTTTCTTAGCACGGGGCATTTTTTTCTTGCCCTTACACTGTTGCTGGTTCTGGTTATTAATGAAAGATTGGAAGAATCAAATATTTAAATTCAGTCCGGATCAAGTGCATGTGTATATTTATTTGTATTTGTATGTGTATGTTTGAGAGATGGGAGAGGGTATGGTATGACAACAATTGAAAATGGAACTGTCATTGATCTCTCATCATCATCACCATGCTCATCAGCATGGATCATGGAAGAAGGGAAGATCATTGATCGTTTTTTCTAATGTACTTTTATGTATGTTTTAAAATCATTATCGTTATATTCATATTCCACTTTCCAATCTCTACATTATACATGTTGCTGTATATATGAACCTATGTATACGCAGTTGAAATGAGTATTTTGAAGAGAGCGGAGAGAGATCCTTTATTTATCATACAGATCGTCAGTTGCATAAGTTATTTGTGTTTGGGTTGATGGAGTCAGGAGATTTATGTCCATTGTTGAGTTCTCGACGGAAAGAAATAGAGAGAAGAAAAAAGAGATAAACTCAGAACTCCAAGATGCAGATGAAACTGAAGAAGAAGAGAGCTAGTTGGTTGAACATAACTTTTGTACCGAGTGACGGGAGGTCGATGATGAGGAGAGTAAGTAAGGAAGAAATAGAGAGAGAGAGGGAGAGAAAGAGAACTCTACAAAATTTTATACGCCATACTGGGATTAGAATATTCAACGATTTAAGCCCATACGTCATATTACTAATACATATTACACATTATTATTATTATTACAGTACTAAATGCTGAATGTAAAAAGAAGGTCTACAAATCACAAAGCGATACTGTGTGCTGTATATTTTTCGTATACTTATCCCTATATGAAGTTCATATGCAATCTGTTAGTTTAAAGTTTTCAGATAGAAGTTCCTTTATGTAGACAAGGTTTTGATTGAACGTGTGCCTGTATATATGCACGTATTTGATGAGTTCATGCCACGTGAGATAATCAATTTTGATGACTGAGTGGAAAATATTATAGTATGAGCTCCGTATTTATGTGCTATGTGGATATGCGAAAGAGAAAAGTTCATCTTCAACTGATATACACGCATGCAGAACACAAAGAAAGGAGTAAGAAGAAAGTATAAAGTAAAGGGGGTGATTCTTTTGGATGATTTTGAGTCGACTGCCCCAAAATTGTGTACCTGTAATACGCGGCTGTTTTATGAACGCTATGTTAGACAGAAAGCAAGTTTAAGATATTTTTCAGAAATGAAACACACTACACAAGCACCAAGTACTCACTGCAACTTGATTCAATATGGTCACTAAGGTTTAAGGTATTAGATGCAGTTTTAACCGGAGTCAAATGCAATCGAAGACACAGAAATTCATCGAGGATCTTGAAGTCAGTTTTGAATTCTCAGGATCGATGGAAAAAGAGTAGTAAAGGGTTTCTTATAGACAATAACAAAAGTCTTGGGTATAGATAGTGAAGTATGTGTGTTTTATGTATTACGAGTTTAAATGTGATAGACAGAAAATAATGTTTCCCGTTCCTCTCCCACATCCCATTTTCGTCTGACTTGGACGATCTCCGATCTTTGATCTCATGAGGACGATGTGACGACGAGTGCGAGTTGAGCAGAGTTGAACTGGGCTCACAACTCACAAGTCAGTTTTTCCACGCACAACTCATCCTTCAAGTCGCCTTCTCGATTCTCAGGCCACATGAAACTGACTAAAGATAGAAAATACGAGAGATTTTTTTTCTACATTTCTTGTCCATGTCAAACAGTCAACAATGAGTGGACTATCGATGGATTCTAAAACTGGGATGCATTTTTTATACACAAGTTATAAGATGATATGTGGAAAATTTAAGCTATATCATGGAATGACATACATATACAGTTTATACATAGCAGTGTGCGTATATATACTAAACATTGCACGTAATGGACGGGAAAAGATTCGTTTTCTCGTCCAGCCCTTTCGAATACAGAGACAAACGAGCAAAGCGAAGAAAAGAGCGAGTGAGTCTTCTTCACTGTTCCCCATATCCAGATCTGCTGCACTTGATGAGATGGGCTATGATGTGATGTGATGACAGGGCAGCATTAACGAGATCGAATGATTCAGCATTCTATCATATGGGATAGAATAGAATGACGACCGTGATTTTCAACCACTTTTTTCCTGCTCCTTTTCTCCATCTCCCGACCTCAACGTTATACCCAGTGGTCTAAAGATCACTTTTTTACTACTTCTAACCGTATTCTTTGCTGTGAAGCATATGGATTGTGGAGACGATTTTATTCCCATAATATATATATCTACTTGGTTTTTTATCAAGAAAAATGAAAGCTTTATTGTTTATTATCAAGAGAGAACTTCAAAAAGAGTAAAACCAATGTGTATTAAAAACGCATCCCCAACAACTATTTTATGGGAATTTTATCCCCAAAAATACTTTCAGATGGTGAAAATCAATGCAAGTGCAGTGTGGCACTTGTGGAGAAAATTAGTTTTGTTTAGGAAGGACAGTTTTCCTTAGGTTCAGAAACTGGTGACTCATCCCTGGCAAGCGACCTCAGGATTTTCCGGAGGCCACTCGAATTCACTTTATTACTCCTTGTATTACTAAGCCAAGTCTTGGCTTACTGTATAAAATATGTATGACAAAGAGATTTGGGAAATTATTAAGTCATTGATACAAGCATATGGAGGATCTTCTATTATGTAACATCTATGTGTGTTGATGGTGTGACTCTAAATCGTAACCTATTTAACGAGGAGTTCAAGATTGAGGTGGATGTGTTTTTGCTGTCAATCAAAACAGGGGGAAGTTCATTTAGATCCAAAAATGTGATGTTCGTACATATATACATATGATACACGCTTGGCAATGATAGGGCGACGATGAGATGGAGATATGACGAGTAATAATAAATTTTGTATTATTATTTAATAATGCCTGGTCGAGTGTCACTTCTCCGAGCTGAGTGTACACTACTTGTGAAGGATGTATCAATAGTATATACTGCATAATATCAAGGTATATGCGTATAAATTGTGACTATGTATGTAGTATACTATACCGTGCGATGAGTGGATTTCCTACTTCTTGTTTCGCCTGAATCGCCCGACTAATATTGTCTGGAAAATATACAATATATACAAAATATACACTTGTCATTCGTCATCAGTCATCAGAATTTTGGATACCAGTGCAAAAGCAAGGCAATGAAAACAGAAAGGCGTACGAGTATATATATTGATCGAGACTGACAACAAAACGGGGAATGAAAATGAAAATACGAGGAAAGTGTAGGTTTCTGTCCATAGTAAATGGGGAGAGTTTTCCTCAATATCAGTGCAAATGTGACTGTGGATATGGATGTATAGAAGTAGCAAATGCAAACAGAGGTACTTATCACCCTTCACTTTGTTCGTCATTCCTTGTTCTGAAGTTGCCCGAAAATTCGTCTATTCATGTCACGAACTCCTTGAACTCCTCTCTCGTCCTCTGTCCTCGATCATTTGGTTTCAGGCTATATAGTTTTAAAGCTAAGTTGCAAGTGTAGTCAGACTATTCATTTTCTTCAAAGCGGCACAAGACAAGATATAGATACATACTGCATATATCTATTGTATATTACAGTATTACAGTCTAATAAAAAAAAATCGACGAGTTTGATTCAAATTTTGCATACTTATGTATCTAAATGCATCTGCATGATATTGCACGATGAACTGCAGACATTGACGTGTGCCTACGAATAATAAATTTTGTACTTGTGTAATCTCATACAAATTCATGGGGTTGACAAAGCGGATTTTTGGACATGAACGCAAACCTTTGAAACTGCTCGTGGGTATACCGAAGAAGAACTTTAATAGTTGTCGAGTAGTGCGTTTTGAACGTTTTTTCGTTTCATCCCTCGCTGTCAACTATGTATAGAGCAGAGTAATTGGCTCAATATTGACAAGCAGCAAGTGGATTTTTGAACGACTTTGTTATTGTTATCATTATCTATTATTATTGATGGTCATTATTTATTGTCGTCCGCTTCATCTCTTTTGTACAGTTGCACTTGTAACCATTTCGATTTGAGTACACTCAAATTTAATTTCATTCAAGCTTCATGTTTAAAATATGAACAGAATGATTATTTAATAATCTGATATTTTTTATTCTGTAAGCTTGACGTACTACTGTACAGATCTTTTAAATTTGAACAAGTGTAAGTTTGGAATATGAATATTTGGAATAAATTTCGATAATATCAAAATGTTTAGCCTTGCTGGATGTTTTGTCATAATTCTTGCCATTTTAGTAATACACGTAATCTTAAGCGTAAAATAAGAGCCCCGTGTTTTGCTATGGCTTCTACTCTTAATAATCAACAATTGCTTACTGCACATTCTAAATTTATTTTTTGCATCCAGCTTTTAATTTTTGTCCATGAGAACGTAACTGCAGGAAAATCTATACACTACCATCGTATTATAAAATAGCGTAATGTTACCATATCGCTGAATCGAGGGACGTTCATCAATTATACACGGGTCTATAACGGTTTTATACATGTAAATTGTTCAATCAACAGCTCGTAAAAACCAAGGATATAGCTCCTTAGTGGCATTTGACTTTTATGTCTGCTCTTTGTATATTTTATGTTTTATGAGTATCTGCACTCTGCGATATGTTGCACACAACAAACGTCATACACGATACAACCGCATATGATATTATGCATTATTTTTTTCGTACTACAGGAAAAACACGATGTAATACACCCATGTTTCTTGGTCTATTTACACTCTACGTAGGTATGCGTTGTGTATCTGAATCTGTATTTTGAACATTGTGTATAGTGTATACCAATTTGGATTATGATAGTGTGAAGGATTTAATTGCCACGCTACGTGAATTTTCGTACACTTACATTGATACGCAAATCTGGGAGTCAAAATAACTTTACCAGCCCGACATGAATCTTGCAAATCGAAAAAAAACATGGGGATACTCAGCTCAGTATAGAGCACACGCTTCCACGTATGTACTTATGCTGCTACGAAAAGAAATTCATTATTCATATATAAAATGTAAAAGAGGTGATAGAATACCATGAATATTATGAATCACATAAATAATAAGTAATGAACTGTACGTTGCGTTGGTGCATAATGTATAAATGCGTAGCGTGCGTATGTCTAATGGATAAAAAGCAAATAAATAAATAGAATAAATGTACATGCAGTATGTATAATGTATATTATGTATACAGTGTTTGTTACATAGCGACTTTATGCTCTACGAATGTCAACTGCCAATGGCAAAAAACTGAAAAAAAACCCAGTGTACATTGTGCTATGCATATTATAGAGTTAATGTAGGAAATAAAAATCCTTTTATGATGAAATCACTTTTCTAAATGTTTCTCCTTAATGGATGCGGAAACTAAGTGAAAAATAGTTTTGTTCAAGTGTACCCAGTACCATTACATATGTGAATATGGCCATAATTATTATTATAGTACTAGTAAAGTAATGAAATTGGGTATTAATTGTATGCTTTCAGGAGGAGAAAAAGCAGAAGGAAATTCTCTGGTGATTCTCGGATGTTGCTGTTCCCTCAACAACGACAACGACGACGACAACGACGATGAAGAAGAAGATGATGATGTGAATTTGACGTCGGCATCTCCACCCATTCAACAAGAATGATGAGTATAAGTTGGAAATTACTTTTATTTTTAGTTCTTCAGCTCCTTCTCCTCCCTTTCTCCGCACATGGAGTCGTGGATGTGGAAGGTATGCATTTGTATTTGTCTTCGTCCTCATATTACTCTTACTCATATATATGTATAATGTATACGTATACTTTTACTTTAACTTTACTCTCAACTCTTACATAGTTATTCCATGCTCAAAAACATTATATTATTGCCCATTATATTAATGTATAATGTTGAGGAATATTATATGAATGAATGGGGAAAAGTTCCATTTTATGTCTCGCAATTTAAGCTTTTAAGCTCCGAGTATTAACGTCGTAGCTCATAACGTTTCTCCATGATCTTTTCTACATTTTATATTTTATACACTATTATATGTCTCTTTCCTTGCTCTTCCAAGAAATTTTCACATGATAACTGTGTTACGCTCGTATGTTTGTATGCGTTTCTACACTTCTACGTTTCCCTATATATTCGGTGATACTACATTGTACATGCTCCTATATATTTTACATATACATCCATGTTTGCCAAAAGTTTTAACTAAACGGTTCACTGAACTGAGAATGATGTGCGGCAGCATAACGTTAACCAGACTGATGGAAATTAAGTTTTGTAAATGCACTTTCCCCCTTTTCTGGTAAAAGAATGTCCATTTAGCGATCACGATCACATAATACAGGGTAATAATTGCACAACACATTTAATTTCAAGCTTTATGCTCGAAACTTTATTGAATTTCTCAGAAACATGATGGGCATTCAGATTCAGGTTGATTCACAGATGAGTGCAAAAAATACCATGAACATGCATTTTGATCTGAGCTTCAGTTTCTGCACAAAAATGTACAGTAAATGAAACGAAAATTACTAGCCAAAATAATATGTTTTTGAGGCAAATCAATCCGAGTTCAATGTGGTTTTAAATTGCTTAATTTGGGGGTTTTTTAAGGAGACATTTGTTTGTTTCGCGTATTTTTTATTTCTCTTGATGGTTACTAAGTTAGCTGGAAAAACCACTTACAATTTTTTCTCCGGAGGATGAGTATAGCAGTAGTATGGGAGAAAAAACTTACCAAGGACCTCCCTCGTCAGTCCATTCACACAAAAAATGTGTGTGTGTGCAGCGTAATAAACCACTTTCAAATGCATGGTTTAAGCATTACCCTCTCCGTAGGCTGTAAGCTATAAAGTGTAAAGTTGTGGTTTGCACGTTGGTAATGCTCGAGGTTTAAATGCACAAGATGTAAGAGGCTCAAGGAAATTATTGCCTGTATATAGTTTATGGGCATCTTCGGGGTATTTCGCTCTAGCATGAAAGATATTTATTTCTGTACCACTTAATATTCTTAAGAGGAGAAAACTTTTGAAGAAATTGTCAGGCCCACATGCCACATTGTGAATGTGCGGTTGTCGAGGCGAAGTTACATATTATGCATTAGCGAACGCATATACACTATACATGCATACTTGTCTCGGCTTGGTAGACAGATCGTCACCACCAGCTTTAAAACCAATTCAATTGTGCAAGAACATTCAGCCAGTAGGCTTTAAAACTATCAGTTGAGTAAAATATCACTTAAAAATAAAATCAAATTGCCTTGTTATCAGCAAATTAAATTTTAGATCATTAATTACATATTAGGCATTAACAATTATTATTGTTAGTAATTTAATCTATCTTAATCTCCATTCATATCATCTTTACAGTATAGTTTTATATCTTTTACGATTGTGAAATGATCTACTTACTTTTCATTCTCAATAACATATACGGGCGAAGGTACGAGAAACCGACAGTGCCCGTCACGATATTTTTTCTGGAGGATGCCAATGGCATAGGAGGATT
>JAQIVE010006181.1:0-11872 GCA_034698285.1 Sminthurinus bimaculatus | reverse complement strand
GTCAACTGCACATAGACAACTCGAGCTCATTTCATTTCACATATACGCCAGTCGTGGTGATCGAATATGAAAGGTAGAACGAGAGTGCAAGAGAGAGAGAGAGAGAGAGAGAGAGAATTCAAATATAAATGAATTTGGGAGGAGGTGTGGGTGTCCATCTGAAATTGAAACGCAGGAAATTGAAAGTAAAAGAAAAAAAAAGAGTTTTCCTCCTCTTCTTTTTTTAATTTTGGGAATGTCGAAACAAACTTTGAGTGAGAATGTGGTACTCATTCATCTATATATAAATACATATACACATGTGTGTAAGCAGTGTACAGACTGCTGTCATTTTAAAAAATATCGGGCAAAAGCCTCAAGAATGGCTCTTGCTTTTTGAGTTTCAACGTAGCTTTCTCTGCCTCATTTTATGTACAACTTCCAAATCTCGAAACTTTGGTGCCCATCATCAGAGACGAAACCTGTAATTAAATGGGCAGGGTTTCCTAATACGATATTTTCTAAAACTCCTACCATTTATCACAGTGGTTTAGGTAAAGGTATTTCTATGTGTACATCATGTAAACTCACCGTTTCTATTTCTCTCTTTGCCTATATATTTCTTCGCCTGCCTCATGCCTCACATCCACATTCACATCCACATACCGGCATTTGGACTTGTACATACCCACTTCTTCCTCTTTTTCCCAAAACAAGGGAATTCCCCCCACCATCAAGAATAAAGAATGAACAGAGGAAGAACAACAAATAGTTATTGAAAAAATATTATAGATAGTTTCCAAATATTGTATAGATATGGAAGAGCACGAGAGCATTCCCTGTTCCCTGCCATCCCTTTGAGATAACGATGCTTTTCTTCTTTCCTTATTTTCCGCCACAAAAGACTAATCGTACACACTCAAATAAAGTGGTAGAAAAAGAAGGAGTAGACACTGAGGCTCGTCCACATTTCACATTCTACACATTCTATTTTGAGTCGACCTTTCCTCTGGGTGAAACACTTGAACTAGTACAAAATGTACATATAATATACAAACAACTCTACGAACGATCTATACTTGACTTCCCAAATAGTTGAAACTTGCATTTTTGAACGTTTTTCTCGAGCTTTTAATTGTTCTTGTTTGCTTGGATTGTGGGTAGATCAGTTGTTGGCAAGAGTCACTATAGTTCGGTTCAAAATTTCACATTGTTATCAGTTACCTTCCTACTCCGATACATATATACAACATACATGCATCAGTTGATGATGCACCTCATAGCTTATATACATACACATAATATCCAGCAAGTCAGCCTTTTGCTTAATGGACTTTTCTCTCCTGTTCTCTTTTGCAGTTGACTCTAGTTTAAGTGTATGTAGTAGAAACAGATGTTTTCCCAGTGCGAGAGACGAAGGTAGAGGAAAACGCAGAACATTTTTCGGAGCTCTTGAAATTGAAAAATGAGGTGAGTTGTCCCAATGTTCCAACAACGACTCATCACGTCAGCCCATCATGTAGAATTGCAGGATGTATGCATGGGATGGACGGTACTTGAAACATTTTGAAACTATGTTGAATGCTGTCCCATTTTGTACAATTTAAAAGGAATGCTCACTTTTTTTTTTAGAAATTTCAAGTTTATCCCTTGTCTCGCTACTTTCTACACATTTTTCATACTTTCCTTGTCATTCCCCCACCCACAATAGCAAAAAAAGGGACAACTATAAACAAGAGAGTCACTAGACACACTGCATTATCAAGCAATTGTGAGACCCACAAGGGAGGAGAGATATTTCTATGTAATAATAAAATATATCCACATAATAATAATAATATGAATTCGTGCATGTCTACATGTCAATATCAAAAAGAGTAAGGTCTAAAATGAGCGAGGTGCGAGATAGACATACATACACGTATACATACATAGAGGAATATATAGACTAGACGTCTAGTTTTTTTCTAGTTTATTATAGCTGATAGTTTATAGCACTCCTTTTCCTCATCCTCTACAATTTCAAACTAATGTGTGTGTGTGTGTATGAAAAATGTACGATGTAGGAATGAGAGAAGGCGAAGGTAAATGCGAATATGAACAAATGGTTCGGCGGCCAGCAGAGGTGTTGACATTATAAAAGCTCTCAATCTCTGTCAGCCCAGTCAACATGCTTGTGAGTGTACATAAGCAAGTATAAGCATAATACACACACACATGGTAGGTTTGTCACAATAAAAACGATACTGAACTTACACAGTTGTACAGGTAGGAAAATGGATGGCTCGACACGATGCATGCATGAATGGATGATCTATGATGACAACAACAACAACTAGGAGGAGGAATATAGTAATGTATTTTTTGCAACAGCATCTATCTAAGCATATTAATATACGAAACACCATGAATGCGCATATTATACTACTAGCTGTTGTTAGTATCTAGCAACGAACGACGTACAATGAACGATGGGAACTTGAGGAAGATTAACAGGAATAAAGTTGGTTAGACGGTTTATGTATAGATGGTGATGTCAAATATTCCCATGATAGATATTAGTTTTATTTTTCACCAAATATCATCAACATCAAAAGCGACGACTACCTATACACAATATTTTTTGCGCGTGTATCATTAGTGCACAGAAAAATGCATTTTTTTCCTCATCATTGTTGCTGCTACTCTGTGCATTGCCGTGGCCGTCACATTGCAAATGCAATAATACAAATAAGAATAATAGTAATAATCACCATTGTAAAAAACATTTTCCTACTTCAATACACATATTCTTTTGAATTTTGAATATTACTCGACTTATAATTCTCTCATTCTTCATGGTGTAAAGTGTAGAGAGGAGATTGCACGGAATCAAGAGAAGTATACTTACTAGAAAGAGTTAGAGATAGAGATAGAGGAAGAGAAGGATGAGCATGAGAATGCATAGCGCAGATTCTCAAAGACTTTTTCCGAGTCGCACCTCTCCAAGAGGATTGACATTAATGTGAATGGCGAGAACAAAATACTGGAGTTGATACAAGTTTTCGGGCTATTAACTATTAACACTATGCAGTCAGTCCGTGCGATTTCATTGAGTTTCCCTCAAGATCATGCCGCCTTTGAACCCACCAGACTGCTCTCTTGATATTTCTCTCTCTCTCTCTCTCTCTTCCTCTCACTTTCTGACTCTGGCGGTGTTCTCTATCTCTATCAGGTTGTTGCTCACTTCTTGTTTACTCGTGTATACATTATACATACATACGCATGCACGGACAAACGGATAATGACTCAAAGTTTCGAGCTCTGGCTTTAGAGATTTCAGCTCACTTCTTTCGTCTCCGTCTCTCATTCTCGTAATGTTTTTCTCATTCAGCTTCTTGCTCAACGTTGACTTGAATCTCTGACTCTATAGAAAAGTCAAATGAAAAAAGATCATTCTCGGCTTGAAGATTTGAAGAAACGAAAACGAAGAAGACAGAAAAACAAAAACAGAAGACCTCTGCACGGCATCTCCATAAGACAAGGACTAATCATGAGATTCATAAGCACACAACGAGTCGGTACATAAGTACACTACACTTTTAGTTACAGTACAAGAAGAAATTTGTAATGTTTTAAAGCTCTTTCAAATATTTTTCACTATACAATACAACTGCATCTAGATAATATAACAAGAAGAGCACGTATATTATATAAGTGCACACTGTAGTACGTTAATGTGAGCGTAAAAATATGAGTTCATATGTTAGATGTCATTGAGGAGAATGAATGTAGAAAGATGAGAGGACGAGACCAATAAAAAATGATTCACTACTCACACGGGAGAGGATTCATAGGTCAGGATTCAGGACGAAAAAATGTGTATCGAGCAAGATTTATAAAGGGTGAAACATAACATGGAGCAGTCTCATTCTTATCCTCTATCGAATCTCGCACACATTACATATCCTACCTTTTCCTTTTCTGCTCCTTTTCTAATAATAATAACGTTTACTACTATGTTATATTACAAGTAGGCTTAAGAACGAACAACTTTGTTTTGAACATTTATGATTTAGTTTTTCGTTCAACTTTCAAGAGGTGAAAAAATTGTAATGATCTCTTTCTCGGAATTTTGGGAGGTTTTTCCTTCTTTTCATTTCTACAGAAGAACTGAAACAAGAAGGACCTAAAAGAGCTGAGAATAAATACAATAACAAAGAAACAAAGGGCAAGAAGGACGGGAAAAGTCATGAGAATAAAACCACGTTGACTTGATACTTACACTTGATTTTGATTACTAATCCTCTTCATACTGCTTGGCTTGAGAACAAAAGAAAAATAACATTTTCTATGATAATTTGGATGTCCAAGACCAATGATGGGAAACCAAGGAATAAAACCAAAGTTTAAAGTTGACCCTCATCAAAGGTGAAGATGAACTACTAGATGAAATATACCAACAGAACGAAATGAAGACTAGTAAAAAAGGCGGTAAGAATATGAAAAAAAAACAAGTGGTAAATAAAAGGATTAAAAAACGGAGGACGGTGGGAATATATAAATTGAGTGTATTTCATGTAAATATGAAGATGGGAAATCATGCGAGGATTTCTCTCTCCCTCTCCATCCCTTCTGTCGACAATATTTTTCTTGCCTCTCGTCCGCTGAGAAAGTGGCAAGTGGAGAGTATATCTAGTTTCTGGATTTCTCAAGATATCGGAAGGAATTGAAGAAGAACAAGAAGAAAAAGAAGGTATTTGGTGTTAATTTGGATGCAAATTCGGGTGAGGTGGGCCTCCGTTGAATTTTGGAAGCTTTAGGCGTAGATTTTCGTGAGTAGGCGTCCACCTCGGACTTGGTAGTAGTTTCCAAGCTACTGAATTTGACAACCTGTAATTACATATTACTATCACATAGCAACAGATCACGATCTTCCGATACGGCACTAAACTACAATACACTACATTAATACACTTCACGTCCATCCGTATATATATATACCTTCAACCTTCTTGTATTCCACTTGACTCTGGGAATTAGAAATTATTATTGAGTCCCATCCACCCAATCCTGCCTTCTTCGTCTTCTTCTTCCTCAACTTTTCTTTCTTTTCATTCTGATTTTGCTTCATCCATACTTATATTCTCAAAGCTTATTCTCCATGAATCTCATCTCAACTCATTCTCAAAATGATCATACATATGCATATTCCATTCCATTGAATACATAGAGCTTCTGATTCCCAATCTCCTCCACATTATCTACATACTACATCCACCAAAGTCGTGAATGCTACTCCTTCATAGCTGAAACTACTCGAATTTTTACGATACCAAAAGTACAATATACAATACAGTACATCTGCGTGGTGATCAAGATCATTATCACTAATACAATTTTCCCTCTCAAAAATATAATACTTGATGGAGCAATAGAAAAAGCAGGAACAGGAGCTGAATCCCAATGTGCAGTGCTGAAAATTATTTTTTCAAACCCGGAGTTCAGCGTTCAATCCTCATAATAACAGTGTTATTAGCATCAACTAAATATACAGATTATCTTGAGAGATGCGTGCCATGTTGTGTGGTTGCGGTGTTGAGGCATTCCAAATACCAGAGCCAGTCGTTCCCCCACCACAAAAAGTGGATAATGCACACATATTCACATTCACATATGCATAAGTATATATATATATTATGTCTTCTGTGTAGTATGAGAATGTTCCTATGCTGTGCTTTATTTTCCTTGGAGATGTGGAATTCGGAATTGAAATCGGTATCGAGAGAATCGCATGTTATTATGCACATTACCATGTGTGAATTCAATTTCAACTCTCAACTCTAGAATTCCGACCCTGAATGTATAATACTACTTAATACACACAGAGAAATATCCTGCAAGAGCATGTATTCTATAGAGCACCGGAGACATTCCAAAAAAAACTTCGTGAATGAGGATGAAGACGTGACATGATGAGTGAGCTGTTGAAAAGAAAGGAAGTTGAAGACAGACGACCAAGATGAAGACAAATATGAATATGAAGAAGAATGGGGAATGTGAACAAGTAGATGTATGTAGACACATATCATATCATAATAATATACATATTATATTGTGAGATGGAGAAATAGAAAGATGCTTGGGACCTAAATAGGCAGCAGAAGCTTTTGCCCCAGTCATAAACAAGAAAGAGCAGAAGTTCAAAGCGAGAGAGAGACTTGTTCAAGTCAGAGCAAATTAGCAGGACGACTTTTCATTATATGGACTATTTGCTCTCAGACTCATATTCACAATTCACACATGGAATTCATTTTCAGAGCTCAACCTCAACTAATTGGTCCATTTCTTCACTCCATCCAGTCTCTTTCCGTTGTAACCCATTACCGTTCTACACTCTATATTCTACACAACACATTTGTAGGCAAAGGAAGAAAGTCCCATCTATTATTACACAAATATGATCTCGAGGACGAAACGTAGAAGCAGAAGATACGATGATGAGAAGTATCCGAAACTCGCCTCTTTCCGTTCAATTGAACACACCAGTAAGACTAAAAGGAAAAAGATTCTCTCTTACAAATAAGCTACATTTTATGCTCACAAAAACCCAACTAGTTTACCTTTCTATTCCATTGCGCATATATATGTCTATAGGTAAACACGGAGAGTAAATACAAGAAAACATATGTAATAGTATTTAACGAGCTTTGACATTTTGACGCATAGAAAACTAAGGAAACGACCTCTAGCTCATTTGTAAGATCATTTGAACATGATGCTCTTTGAATAATATACGGAAGAGAAAACTCCCAAAAACATATTGAAATTGAAAGAGAGAGGGAGAGAAAAAAAAGTCAAACTAAAATTTATTTCCTGTCCATTTACCATCGAGACGATACTCATTGAGTGGCGGCTTTGGCCATATTAGCGGAATATTAAAGTGTAACTACCAGCTGCAGTAAATTAAAAGCTGCTGAAGGAAAATGTGAATGGCGAGAAACAGGAGAGAGAGAGAGAGAGAGAGAGAGATAGAGAGATATAGTCTGCTTTATAAAATGTAATCTCTAATCCTCATCCTTCTATGCATAAAATGTATAATCTATTCTTTTACTTAGAGAACATTTTTGTTCTTAATAAGTTATAGAGGGGAAAAGTCAGCCTTTTGATATTATATATATGGAGAAGAAAAACAGAAAGAGAGAACAGTTCCACCGCTCACATTCATGTAACTCTCCACAAAGTAAACGTGTATTATTAGATTCGGTTTCACACGACTTGCACGTGGAGAGCCAATATAACAATAGAAAATCACGACTGCCTCAATTCTCTTCTCTCAGCCATTCACGACGCATACACATACAATACGTTATTACATGCGAATGAGCTCCATTCGATTCTCGATTCTTTATAAATAATAACAGTTTTGAATGACGAAGAATAATACAGGAATAAAGAAAATTGAGAACTAAGCCCTCTCGACTCATCGTATTGTAAGCCAAAAAACCAAAAAACTCACTGCTACGAACAATCTTCCTCATCCGCATGAACTTACTTTATTATTAACGTTAAGCCCAAATATACAAGACAGAAGTGCGCAAATTGAGACATTGAAGTCTCTTGATAATCATGAGATACCAGCCAATATTGATATTAAGCTTTAGATGTCTAATACAGATAAATTATTTATTATGTATGTAATTAGAATCAAGTTTCGTTTTGCAAAAATTTACATAATTTTGCATGTGCAGAGACTGGTCAGTGGGTTACTGGTAATCCGAGATTAGAATCAAAGTGAAAAAGTATAACAATACTTTAATTAAACTTGGGTCCATCATCCAAGTTCCTTATTATTCATGTATTCGACCTTTCATCCTAATTAGGTAGAAAATTAGTTAGATGTTAATTAAATTTAAACTTGAGAGTATCAGATTCTCATTTCTCTCTTTTGTTTGGGCAAACCCGAAAACCAAAGCAAACACGACTGCCAATGTCTGCGAGAAAGCTAACAACGCATGCATTTTAGTTCCTTTTGAACATATTTTTGAATTTGTATGCAATATTCAAGCTCAATATTTCCCAGCCGGGAATAGAGAATAAGGAGTTGCTCCAGTAAGTTAGTATGAAGTATGAAAAGGAAAGGATAGATAGGTTTTGTTTTTGTATGGAGCACAAGGCGGATAAACTTGAGTAGAATAGAATGAGAAAGAAAGTTAAGGTAAAGTAAAGGATAGAGGAAAGAGATACGCATGAGTTCCATAGCAATTCAGGGATGACCTGGGCCTATCCAATCCCAAAGAGAGAAGCGTGGAAAATTAGCCCGAATCAACGAATTCTGCATACAAATCATTAATGGAATTGGAAAGATTGAACTGTAACAAGACAATGTACCAGTGCCAGTAACACTATACAAGTCATGCTCAGGTTTTGAAATTGAGACAAACAAAGACAAGGGACAGATTTATATTATGATTCACATAAAAATCCACACTTTCTTCATTAAAAATACTTTTTAGCATTTCGAACTATACCCTCAAACTTCATTTTCAATAAATATAGTATGGTACAAGAATTATTGATGATTATCATTCTTGCACTTTACAATTCAATTAAACACCTACCTATCGTTTGTATAAAAAGGCATATCTTGTATGCTTGAATTACAATGTTTGATTTCCCAATGCAAAAGATAATCATGAACTTTACACAATTTTCCTGTTTTTTGTGGAATTTTGGCATAAAGACCAACAGAAGAATTTCAAGCAACTAACTTTAAAATTCTTTTTCTGCATACGCACAATCGAGTCCAAGTTTCCATTGTCATGTAAAAAACAAAACAAAAAGACATTGGAAGATGGAGCAAACTCAAAATAACGTCCGTGCATTTAGAAGTCAGTGCTCTTCCTTGAGAATCAAACCAAGTACAAAAGCATCCCATGTGTGCATATGTACAAATATATACTTAATATTTATACATGAATATACATATGGCATCATGCAATACTTCGTAACATTGTAAAAATAGTCCAGTTTTTTATGTAGCAAATGTCCGTGTGTCTCCTACAATATTACGTTGGTGAGTGTATCTGTATCAGTATATCTGTGTATGTATTTGTTGGGAAAAAATAAGAGAGACCCACCCTGCCGTATCTGTACCATTATTCATACCGTAAATGATCGTTTATTGCCGCCGTCTGCTCCTGCCTGTTGCTGTTCCCTGTACAGAACATAAATGTAAGCACATACAATTACTCCGAAAACTACATAACCAGTCACAGTCCAATCTACATACACATCTAAAACCTTAGAAAATCGAAGACAATGGACATCAGCATCACAAATCTTTGGGCTTCTATTAGATCGCCGAACGCTAAAACTGGTGAATAATCTTGGGTGTCCAACAATAGAAATGCGTATTATACATCAAATGCTGTGTATTATTGAGAATCGAGACGGTATGCATGAGCTGTACAGTGTACACTGTGAACAGTTTGGTATAGTTTTACAATATAAAATATAAATAATGTACCATGTATAATGTATATATATATATGTATGCATAGTATAAACTATCTCTCTATATTTTATGTTTTCGAAGGACGAGAGGCCTCTTGTTTTTCTCTCTTTTTCGCTGACAATCAGTTCATTTTTCTGCCAAATCATTCTCATTCGGCTCTTCATACATACGTTTACATATAAATAGTACATAGGAAGAAAATAGAGATGGACAGGGAGAAAAAGGCTCTCTCATTTTCTTCTATACATCGTTTCATTTTTTCACACACAACATTTTCCGCTTGACTCGTCTCCATCTCTCCGCTTCTCTCTACTCTCTCGATATTTTCTCGCTTGCTCTTCGCCGTTTCTCGGACACGCTGCAACACAGAACACAGAGCACAATGAAAAATCATTATCTAATGATGCACTGGAACTTTACAAAAGTTTTATTGAGACATGCTTAATTATTTTACCCGTGGCTAGTTGACCACGCTATTTTCCCCCTCTGAATACTCTCAACACAAAAAAAACCCCAAGACAACAAGTCAGACTCATCGTCAGAATATATAGGTATACGTAGTCACAATTCACAATATCATGTTGTTCGAGACGACATTGACGTTGACTTTCAAAATGTTGACTCTTGATGTGCTCGTTGTTGTAGTTATTGTTGATGATAGGGGAACCGAATAAAACCGACCGACTGACTGACGACGTTGGTCTATAATCCCTACCATGATATACATTATTCTGAGTGTATTATGATACCGAAGCCGAACTCTTACAGTCTACATTTCTGTGTGGTATGATTACCATCACGTCTTGAGTCATGAATAGATTCGAGATAGGTTGAAGTATAGTAAATTCATAACCTATAGTACATTGAAATATTAATAAAAATGATAGTACACCTGTACTACAGTACAGAAAAATACATAGCTCACCACTCACCACTCATGATCGTTATGACTTTGACCAGTTAAATCCCTTTACTCGATAATATAAATAGTTAAAGGACATTAAACAGGAATATTTTAGACGAACGCGTGATAAGCACATTAACCACTATTGATATACCAAAGTACGGCATTGAAGCACATCATAATAGTAATAAAAAAAGTGTCGAGAACTAAACTAAAAAAGATATCAATGGTGACACTTTTAGTACAGAGGGAAACTTCTTTGCCTCTTATTGGTCCATTTGCTGGTTTCTGTAAACATATGCACAAGTATGCCCTACAGAACTGTCGTTGTCGGCATCTAAAGAAGAAGTGAAAATATGCCCCATCCTATGCACGGAATTTTTCACAGATAATAATAATAAGTGATGAGATGCTCGTTTCACAGTTTCTCGTATTACTGACAGACCAACATTTTCATCGCCTTTTCCGATAATTCTGCTTCTATGGTATGTTCACACATTTACAATTTACAAACATACAAGTTTGGTGAAAATCGAAACGAAACGAACACATGGAGAGACTAAAATAACACAAATACATGTATAATGTACTTATTATATATTTTCCTTACATATACAATATACATTATGTACATTATACATGTCTAATAATATCAAGACCTTACTAGTGTGCAATGTACATTGCATTTTACCCATGTAAGTACATATAACACAATGATAATATATAAGACATGTGGCATAGACCATAAGCATTGTAAATTCTAAACCCATATTTAGCATTTCCACACCACATCATATATGAAATAGATACATGACATACTTATAAGTATACCTGCTGTGTGCTTCTGAAAAAATTCCAAATTGTCAAATTTGTCAGTAATTTGGTAGTAGCAAGAAGAGAAGACGACTTCCGCCCGTTAAATGGCATCCAATTCTCCTCAAGTGATATGAGAAGTGTGCTTCGTGTAAATTAGATGAGGGGAGGGATGGAGAGAGAGGGAAAAGAGAACAGTCCTTCAAAGGATCATTATTAATTATTACATTTTGCCACATTCAAGGGTTTTCGTACCTCCCTTCCATACTACATATTGATGGTCTAACCTATATTTAAGGCATTAGTTTCAAGTTTAGTTCGGGCGGTATTTTTACTGCAGTGTACATTGTACATAGGCCATGTAACATGGCATACAGGTCTATCTTACACTTCATCTTGAGGGCAATCAACTTTAAAATTTTTGGTTATTCCCCCTTTTCTAAATTTTAGGTAAAATACTTTGTATGCCCCATGAGTTGTTAAATCTAGCCTCATTTTTTCGAAGGCGGGACATGTATAATCAGATTTAACGCTAATTTAGCCTTATTCCTAAAGTTCGAACAAGTATCAAGTACATAAATGCACGTACGTAACTCTGTAACATATATTGTTTTTGTGTAAATTTAATTGGAATAGAACGTCACATGAACCATTGTCAGATTTGTTGTTTCTCTCACTTG
>JAQIVE010006180.1:0-11874 GCA_034698285.1 Sminthurinus bimaculatus | reverse complement strand
AATTGTATGAGACCCTGATTTATTTCAAAGAAACTAAAAGAAGATGATTGCTTAGTTTTAGGCCTAGTTTCATAATACAGTACTAAAAATACAATTATCATTTTCGAGTTCACCTCTTGCATACTGGGGTAAAAAATACTCATATACAATGCCCACGATGGGAATCATAAGTGATGATTTATGGGGAAAATATGATTATATCAAGTGATGTCTACTTTGGAAATGTCAGTTGGCTGTTGCTGACGATGAGTTGTACTGTTGTACATAACTTTTTTATTCCTTTGTCGCTTTTATCATTTTATTATATTTTGTATTTATATGTGTGAGCAGTGAGCACATTATTTGGCTTGTATTATAAAATACCTACAAACTTACATACTGTCTTACATCGCATTATGTTAGTGTAAAAAGTTTGCCCTTATGTACCACATATGCATGCATATTGATACCTATTCAATGTATAAACTCCTTCTTTGTTTAGTCTTCTTAAACACGCTGTGCGTACAGCCTCATCATCATTACACGCTCAATCCTTGTTAGAAGTTGGAACAGTTTGTCTTACACGTGCAGTATGCATTATGTATGTACAACATTATATTAGTATAAGGAGGCGAGAGAAATCGAAGAATATTTGAATGTTTTGAGAAAAGGGCTGGGTATAGCGGCAAAAGAGAGGAATAAAAGGGAAAGAGTGAAGAAAACCACAAAACGCTTAATGAGTTTTCTCTCTTTCCATTCTCTTTCAAATTCGGCTAATTCCTTTTCGTTTGTCAAACAGACGAGATTAATTTTGTTTACTATAGTTCTTCCTAGACTCCTTTATTCCTCCTAGTCCCATTCTTTGTGAACTTTCCTTTCCTTGTTCTTCCTCCCACAATAGTAACAACAGTATTAGTAATCGTTATTACAATAACTATTAGTTATATAACTGTTGGACCAACAGCTTTAAAATTACATAACATACTTTATACATATAACATATGGCATTGTTTGCATAAAGACAACATCAGTAATCATGTATTATGGTAATGTAAATATAGACGTTGATGCTTTTCGGCTTTAACTAAAACTGTAAGATTAAAGTGTAGACAATAAAGATATGTAGAAGAAAGAATACTCCACACGTGCAACATACGCAAATAAATATACCTACTTGCATATTATCATGGTTTGCGAGTATATTCGAAAGCATACAAACAAAGCTTCGGTCTACTAAAATACAATACAAGTGTGCGTTTACAAACATGATTTTACCAAGTTAATCCCTACAAGCTTTTGTTGATTTTAATAAATTTAATCACCATTTGATTTTTTTTCCAGGGAGTTGTGGTCCAGCACAACGCGTCAGCAGGTATTTTTAGCTTCTTTGTTTCAGTATCCTCGAGCTATTTTGCCAAAGGATTTAAATTGGCGTG
This sequence comes from Sminthurinus bimaculatus, assembly GCA_034698285.1. Classification (NCBI taxonomy): domain Eukaryota; kingdom Metazoa; phylum Arthropoda; class Collembola; order Symphypleona; family Katiannidae; genus Sminthurinus; species Sminthurinus bimaculatus. The sequence continues at coordinate 10,459 of JAQIVE010006180.1, read as the reverse complement.
TGTTCATTGTTTATGTATTTCATTGTATATTGTGTGTACTTTGTATTTTATCACCATGCTTTCCCTTGTTATTCAGGAATCATTATGTCAAACCAGAGTTTGGTTCTACAAAAGGTCAAAAGGTCTTCGGGCGGCCAATATGTTTGTACCGCCACCAATATTGAGGGCGAAGGCCGGTCTAATCCTGTTGAGCTTAGTGTAATGTGTAAGTAGACACTTTTTACATCAATTTTGTTACTTGTCGTTACATTTATATAAAGTACAAACGACACAAGATAAATGTGCATGTACTTATATATTATATTACTGTATAAAAATATACACATGTGTAATGTGTAAACTATTGTCCTATTGTACTAATACTTAATAGTCTAGAGTCTAGACGCTAGACTTTCTCTTGTTCTGTATTTACGTATAGTAGAAAACTGAAGAGAAAGTAGCTCTGAAAAGATTTATTAATATTATTTGTTTATTCTCTATTGTATTCCCTCTCTCCAGATAAACCAATGTGTAAAGTAGACCAAAAAAGAGTATTCGGTGTGGCCAAAGGTGAACAAGTAGAGATTGAATGCAAAGTGGACTCAAATCCCAAAGCAGATAATTTCAAATGGGCTTTCAACAACAGTGTCGAAAGTATTGACGTTCCACAGGTTAGTTAACATAAATATTATACAAACATTTGTATTTTGAACTAATTTCCCCCCCTATAAATTCATATAGTTACTTGAAATCCTCATAAATAATTCACAAATGAACGAATTACTTAATGTGATGGGTATCATGATTACACGAATGATAATAAAATTGTTTTACCCTTTTAGGCACGATTTTCGACAGTCAACTCCGCCAAGTTGGCAAGCAGGTATAGAAAATAAACAAAATTATATTACGTTTTCAATACTTTTATGGAATATTTATTTCAGACTTTGCGATTTTCTAATGAATTGTAATTGTTTTTCCAGTGTACTTTCTTACACACCAATGTCTGAATTAGATTACGGTTCTGTAATTTGTTGGGCCACAAATATAATAGGCCAACAAATCGAACCCTGTGTTTTCCATCTAATTTCAAGTGGTAAGCAAGCATATTCATATACTCAAAGTTGTTTTGGAAAACGTATTTTACTCTTGTAACAAGTAGGGGAAAGGGAATGCTTCCTTTTCCCGAATGCTCGTCATGATTAAGATTATTATCAATTGTAATTGGACGACAATAAATGAAGAGAGAAGATTATAGATAAGACAATAGTAGAGAAACCTGGTACACATAGTATTGTGGTTATGTTCAACATTTTTTCTCTTTTGTTCATTACTTAATAGGGAAACCAGACCCACCGTTCAACTGTTCAGTACAGAACATTACCTCAGAGTCTTTAGAGATTGATTGTATGGAGGGCTTCGATGGCGGACTGCCTCAGACGTTTAACGTAGAAATTGTCGATGCCGGAAGTCCTCGACTTTTATCCAACTTGACATCTCCGATCCCATTCTTTATCGTGACGGGGCTACGTCCCGGACAGAGCCTGAGGCTCTTCATCTATGCCGTCAACCGGAAAGGAGCCTCTGACAAGCTAGTCCTCGAGGGGCAGACCATCCAGGAAGCTGAGAAGCGAACCGGTAAATTCTTGGGCACACTACTTGTCTCCGCTATTTCTTTTCCTTTTTTTTCTTCCACTTTCTTCTTGGACCTTTTTGTTCATGTATATACTTTCTTTTATCTATCTGACTTTCCCCTTCCTTTCTCTATTTCTATACAATCTACCTATCTATTTTTTTGTCTTATCCTTTTTGCCTAGTCACCAAAAAATGTGACTTACGATGTTTAAATCTCGTAACTTATCGTCTCACTCACTTTCTCCTTTCCTCCCTAAAAAATGAGATATCTTTACTCTACATGCATGAAACCGTTCACGAATAAAAAAGCGGTTTCCACAGCAAGTCCCGAAATTTCCCCACAAATTGCCGACAACATTTCTATGCAGTATTCTGTGATCTGTGTGAGGGAGAACTGATAGAAATATTTCCGGGAACTTATGTAAAACTTTCTCCATTCGATGTCACTTTTGCCATTGACAGCCTTGGACATGTGTATATAGACAGGTTGAAGTTTATCTTTTTTTCCCTATACCTTTCTCTTCCCTGTTCTTTGAAGTAGAGCCTGCTGACAGCCCATAATTTTAATCATTATCATTTTAAAATGACTACATGAACTATATTCACCTCGAATTTTTTTTACTATTTTTAAATTTTTTTTAATTTAGAAAATACAAAATTACAATATCGTTTACATAGTTTTCTTTAAATTGTATATTTTGCAGCGGCGTCCCAAGTTGATTTTGAGTTGACTCCGATCCTTGGTGTCTGTGTGGGTGTCGTTTGCGGACTTTTAGTTGTAGCACTTGGGATTGTCCTTGCATTGAGATTCCGTACAGATAGTAGAAATAGTCCGGCTCTCAAAGCTACCAAAACCGAGTATCGCGTTGAAGTGAATGAGGCTGAAGATAAAAATCCTGATATTATTCCTAGCTCAAAAGGTATCAAATAAACATACATAATAATATTATAATACTCAGAAAACTAGAACCAATATCCTTTATTTACAAGATGATTATGAATTATGTCAAAATAATCGCATTATTTGTTTGTTCTACTTATTCCAGAACCTGATTACTATTACAAAGACGGTTATAAAGACGGACTTTACAATGGGCCAAAAAGAAATGGAAGCATTACTGAGAATTTTCGTGACTGTACATATTATAGTGATAAGGTACTGACAATCGTTATAAATTCTAAAAATACCTTAATCTCTTTTTCTTGATGCTAACTTGCTGTTAATGGTATTAACTACATAATACAATTTACGAATTTATTAAGATTAAGTCTAATATGAGATTTTTCCCTTAAAATATATCCAGAGTAATGCTGAAATTACATACGCCGAGTTGTGCCTAGACAACACGGGGAATAATGGTGGAAATAGTAGTTTAATCGGACCACCAGGTAGTATTGTGGGAGGAGGCGTTGGATGGTCAACATCTACAGTTGACAGGAAGCGCCGAAGAAATCCCATGTCAATGGAAGAACCGCCCAATCATACCGTCATATATGCGACAATCGACCACTTTGGACGAACAAATGGTGAACCACCCGCACACCAACAACTACTACAACAACAGCATCTTCCACCCCAACAACGTGAAATTGTTTCCGTAAGAACTCCGCTCCTCGTCAACTCACAACAAGAAAGCTGCGTATAATTAATGTATAAAATACTTCATACTGTAAACACACATCATTTTCAAAATGAAAACTGATATGAAAAAGAAGATTATTACTGCATTTACTACTAAAAAAAACTGAAAAAACCCTCAAAAAATAATACAAATGTCTATATAAAAACTAAATAATTTGTACCGCATAAAGTTTTAAGAAATAGACAAAAAGATACTAACTAACCAAAAAGTGTATAAAATATGATGTATTTTGTATTGGTATTATGATGTACATTGTGAAAGCATACGATTACATAGAATAAGATATAGATTACAAAAAATTATGATGAAATATGTATTAACTTTACATTAAAAATAAAGGTGTACTATACGTAATACATATATAGTACATACATGTAATTATAATTATTCAGGAAAATATCTAAGAAATCTTAAAGTACGTTGTAAGCAAGGTGAAGACGATATACAAAATTATTCTTATTCTTGTCTTATATACTAACTTAAACAAACAAACGTGTAGTGTATTGAACCATTAAAACTATTGTATTGGTGATTAATAATAAGGAAATAGGTAACTTGACATTAGGAATCCGAATTCAGGATATTCTATGTACTACTAACATAAGTCTTTAAATTGTGTGAATCCTACTTGTATTCGATGTAAGTAAAGAATGTATCTAGTTATATTTAGGTAATTGGAATGAGTATATGTATATAGGTTTATTTAAAAAAGTAATCGCGTAAGATTTGTATCAGAGGATATTTAAGCAAAATACAAAAACATTTACAACTACACCATGTGGTTAGCAATGATTAAGAATAACTATTGTCGCCGTAATGCTAAAATTTTAGAATTGAAGAATATTATTGTCCCTTGAAAGTACGTGTATGTATTTCCTTAATCCCTCTTGGTCTTAAATTAATATGTAAAACTCCATCCTCCCCAATCCCAACGGTCATGAACCATGAACAAAACGTTACTGAAGAGGTAATGATACTATGCCATTTTAAGAGTCACATTCACTGAATGCGACTTTCGTTTCAACAATATATTCTTCTTCTTAATTAGCAATTGTGCATAGGTAGTTATTAACTGCCAGTTATTGTATGACGCGAAATACATAGAAGAGACATGAATTATTGAAAAAGTATAAAAACTATTCTTAGGGTATTCTTGTATGAAAATCTTGTATGGAGAGAGAAATAGTTTAGATAATAATATATTAATAAGAGTACATACTATTTAGCATACATGCAAATTGCAAATATAATATGTAAGTAAGTACATTATGATATAATAAAAAATGAAAATCCTAAACCAAATAATATGTAATTATGTATACCCCAAAACTACAAAGTCCCTAATCCTTTATGGATTTATAATTTGTAAGCTATGTTGTTATACATTATACACATTATGTATTATGTATATTGCTTTTTCCTTATGTATGAAAACCAAGTGTTGTGTACATGGTGCAATAAACATGAGTCATTAGTTTTTGTTTTGTTTGTTTGGTTTGGTTGAACCCAAATACCTTTAACCAAAACTATGTAACAAGTTAACGTTTCAATTTCAAATGTAAAAAAGTACTAATATTATACTAAAAAATTGTGGGACATTTTTAGGCGATAAAAGTTTGTACATTGTTTGTTGTACAAACAATGTCAATACAACAGGGGTCAAAACTCAAAACTCGTTTTATTGTAAACCCTTTAATCCTAATGTCGATGGGCCATACTACATTTGAACAACATATGCCCTGTGGCAATGTTTAGTACATTCAAATTCATGACCCTAATGTGTCCCAGACTTTACACATACAGATAAAAAAGGAACAATTCCTAAAAATCTTGCGTGTAAGCAAGAAATTTTCCTTGAGAAATCATAAACCGTAAGAAGTATACATGCATGCAAAACTGTATTCGTTTTTGAAAATTCATATGCATTGTATTTTTAAAAATGACGGTTAAATACATGTTTGGATTATTGGACATATTATGTAGATAGTAATAGATACTAAATACTTGATTATTGTTCAATCTGTGATCTCATGTCAGTTTTCGGTGTCATATTTTAGAAACTATATTATTCTGTATTTACACATAGCATTCAATTGATGTAGTACTGAATGGGGAAAACGAATGAATCTATTGGTTTTTGGTTGTGTAACCAGGATGTAGTGTATATGGCAGCAGACAAACACAGTACAATTTCCAGCTGACTATTTAAGTAAAAACAAGTTCATTGCTTCTAAATCAGTACTTTTTCAATTTTTGGAAATTGTACCAAGTTCTCATAGAATATAGAATTTTATTGAGTAAAAACTATGAAACGGTATTATGTAGTCCAATTCTGTAATTATGTTGAATTGCCATAATCAAACACATATAAGTATGTACATACGATATGCCATGTTTTAATATTTTTTTCGAGACCTGTGACAATTTTTTTAGTTTTAGGTTGATAATGTTAGATGCGACAATTCGTCAAAGATTATGATTACAAAAAAGAACTATTCAAAAAAATCCTCTACCCAACATCCCCTATTCATATTGATATGTTAATAGTTGATAGATATGTTAAGGCGATAAATCGTAATGCATTTAAGTAACCAAATATTTATATAGATACTAGGATTGATTGATAAATGATAGAATAATACGGACAGATATTTTACATTTATGTACAATAAAATAATAATATGTAATATGTATTAAAATGAAGAAAATGAAGCTGTGAAAAGCAAAATATTGAAATTGAAAAGTTGTACTTCTTAATGTATTTTGATATACAAGACATAATGAATAAATATATATTATAAATTAAAATTAATATTAATGTGAGTAATTAAGTAAAAATATGCTAATATGAATCAGAATATATATATTACGCGAAACTACCTATAATATAGAATATAGACTACTATAATATGAATTATATTACTCTCTCCACTATAGGATCACACCCAAAAAAAAACGTATATATATAGTGAGTGTGCGGTGGTATTACTATTATGCATAATAATTATAGAGTACTTATGTCTTTTCAAAAAATTAAATATTGTCAAAATATTTGGAGGAAATAATAAACAAAAAAAAATGTGTAATTGTTCCACGAACCTAAATAAATACTCATGAATAAAAATGAAAAACAAACTTTTGATAATAACAACAAAACTAAAACGAAGTAGTTAATTTTTGCTTAATTTCTTATTCTTGAAATCCTTTTTTCAGCTATTACAAACTATCAAACATCTAACTATCCAGGATCCAGGGCTAAAAACCTACACAAGAGAAATGGCAAACATTCCCAATCCGCATAAAAAAACACGTGCCTTTTGGAAACTGAGAATAACTACCCGGGAGTAAAAGTATCGAGACTGAGAGGAGAAAAATGGATTTTAGTTATAACTTTGAAATTACAGAAACGATGAAGAATATTCCAACAGATAAAGAAAACTTCATGATTTTGGATACATGATTTATTTAAGGGCCAATATATTATATATGTTTTATGTACAAGTTTACTCAAATTATTATTTTCTAAGATGGGTATATGTACATATCAGTATAACTTATTAAATGTACATATAAGTATGCTCTTTAAAGAACTACAGTGTTGCTGGTTGTTGTTTTAGACGTATTGAGCACAGTCAATATTCTTTTTATTAAGGATTTTTTAAACTATCCCAGTAACATGTATTACTTTAAATTAATGATTTTTTTTTCTTCTATTATCTTTACAATGAACTAGTAGACGCTAACCTTTTCCCAGCGGGACGATTCAGGTGAAGATGACTCATATTCAAAAATTAATTTATTTACTTTTAGTCCTCATGATGATGATCCTTGGCTTTGATGGCATTCATTTTAGCGTAATTTTCAGGAGAACGGCCTATTGTCATCACACAAAGACACAAAAAGAACAATGATTAGACTCAAGGCATAGTATGAAATATGAAAGTATTTACATAAAAAAATACATTGGACATTAAAATTTCAATTTGTAATATATATGTCCATTTTCGTGAGTGCAAAAAAGTAGCATGGTGAAAAAAAGTGTATTTTGCCGAAAACATTAAAATTCTTTACACTTTACACTTTCCCTTATTTTATATTTTAAAGTGTGTTTGACTACTTACTCATCTTTCCGATGGTACGGAAAACGGGGAAGGAGATGAGGACACCATAAATCCAGTATCTAAAGAGCCAGTTTTTCTCCCAGTATAACCTCCATGGGAATAAACCGATTTGGGCTGGGGTCGTATAAGCGAATTTCATAACCCTCGTTGACCCAGGCTTGGGAATAATTCCGGCTTTGATCGCCCTGCAAAAACACAAGCCCAAAACACATTACAATTAAACTAGAACTTAATTACATAATAGACACATCGATTAACACTTTTGAAAAAGTTGATATAACAATTTGGATTGAATATTTACATTAAATATGCATGATTTCATAAACTTAAAACATTGTTCATCTTTCTTTCAACTTCACATGTACTCATATGTAAACATAAATCTATCAACAATGAACTATCTTGATGTATCTGAAATACATTTCTGTACTTAATTAACAGTACATACTTATTATGCAATGAATGATTATTAACTTTAAAATCAAAGTACTTTAACTCTTCTAGTAAAAAGTAAAAAATTATATGGCTATTTATAGGTCAAAAAAGGTGTACATTAAAATGGTAAATATGGTGTGATAAACATGAATTTTGTACAAAATGTATTACAATAATCAACTTACAAAGAGGCGACCATATCGGGGATACCCATTTTATCCAAATGTATTAATTACAACCACAAAATATTTAAGTTTTTTAATTATATTTTAAAAAATGATTGTGAATACACAAAAGGACTTTTTCCTTCTGTGAATGAAGAGAAATGGGATTTTGTCGTGTCCTCTAGTGAACAAGTTTGGGCTTGTCCAGATTAGTGCTGCCTGTAATGCTGAACTTTTTGAGCCGTAGCATATATGTACATGACATGAGTAAGAACGAAGCTCCTGTTCAGACCAGAAGAGAGAGAGAAGCAAAAGTATACGTCGTCATACCAAGTTTAGATCCTTCTCGAGACACACACACACAGTTCGAGTTTCGGAGTTGCAGAAAAAGGAACGCTGAGTGAACCGATAGCGAATAAACTTGAATAAATTGCAGTATTTTATTACAAATTTCAAGGTTGATCATCCGCACAGGATATCTTAATCAAGGTGAGTCTTAAATTAAGATTAAAATTTAGATAATTTTTATCAATCAGACATTATTTTACTTATACTTTGAAATTTCTTGCTGATTCATGATTTGCCTGTGTATACATACATATTATACTTAAGTTCCCTCTTGATTCAGCTTTTGTCTTTGTGCTATGTGGTAGGTATTACTTATTTTTACTAGTAAGTTGGTATGTATGTGTATGTGTATAACTGTATATATAAGTACGAAAATCAGGCTAGACTTTTTTCGGTTTCATTTTGAGTAAGTAAGTATATTATTTTTAATGACAATAGCCTTTACAACTTTAAATCATCCTTTGTATTTCGAATTCTTAAAAAATCCATTATAAACTTTTCGTTTAATATCCACTTGTACGTAATGGAAAATTGTGATTTAGTTCCATTTCTGAATCATGTCAATGTATGTATAGTATGTATATACTTTTGCTTCATAATAATGATCGTAACATTTTAAGTATTCAACACTTACTTTTACATTGCATTAATTGTGTGTCAGAAAAACTAGATTTTAGAAGTAAAATACATAAGTAGTCAGGAAATATTGAGCTTTTCCATTAGTTTCGCTTATACTTAAGATCGGCGGGAGTCATAGCCATTCCTTTATATACGGCCTTCATACTTCATAGGTATATAATTGTTCGTGCATTTGTACCCTTGACTTGATTTGCACTGGAAGGATATTTTCTGTCATAAATCAAGCCTTTCTGCCATACTATATTTTTTTTGTATTTTTGCCCGTTTTAATTGTCAAGGTAGGTACATGCATAATATAATAGACGTATGATGTAATATATGTAGTATGTACGTAGCTAGTCCTTGCAGGTTGTCTAAAGTTGTTAAGTTAATGTGTGTACTTATATAGTGTATACAAACAATGTATAAGTGCATACATTATACGTTTAATAAGCGTTTACTTTCTGACCATGCTCTTTTATTCTTTGCGGCTAAAGGTGTAAAGTTTTGAATTCAATATTATTAAACTAGAAGGCTTTGGAATATTTTAAGATTATTGAATATAGTCTGAATATTCAGAGTAACTACGTCCTTGCAGTTTGCAAAACAATGTCATTCAATTATTCGATATGTATTTAATGTCGTATTTATCTAGATGCCTAATCAAATGATCAAGCTCCAAAGTTTGGACGGAGAGATTTTCGAAGTTGAGGTTAAAGTGGCTCAATGCTCCATGACCATCAAACAAATGTTGGAAGATCTTGGTTTGGACGAAGGCGATGAAGAAGTCATCCCTTTACCTAATGTGAGCTCCGCCATCCTCCGTAAAGTCATTCTCTGGGCTAACCACCACAAGGTGAGATTATTAAATCAATGCAAAATATTTTATAAAAATGTACTTTTATTTTTAAGTAATGTAGTGTATTGCAACTATTACATATTATGATCATGAACCTATTCGTATTTTTGTTGTACTTCCATATCAAATGTTCTTTTGAAAGTTTTTACTTTGTACTCGTTTCTCAATAAATAATAAAGAATATAATTATATCAATTTTTTTCTTATTCTGTGGTATAGGATGATCCCCCACCAGCTGATGATGATGAAAACAAAGAAAAACGAACAGATGATATTAGCAGTTGGGATGCAGATTTCCTTAAAGTAGACCAAGGCACCTTATTTGAACTCATCTTGGTAAGTTTTAAAAAAATGAATATTATAATGCGCTTTTACTCGTACCTAAGCGTTTTTGAAATACTTACTTACATTCAGAACTCTCAGAGCTTTTTTTTTTTTGAAAGATTACACTTTGAGTTGTGACTTCCATCTTAAGAAGAGTTGGTCATTGAAAATTTTTAAAAGATTGGAAATAAAAATGTTTATAAAGTATAAAGTCTTGTAGAAGCATAGTACATAATACTGTGAAATCTTGTAGCAAAATAATTTAATTGCATACAATATTTTTACAATAATAAATGGTTTATATTTTATGTACATTATAGGCCGCTAATTATT
>JAQIVE010006179.1:0-11874 GCA_034698285.1 Sminthurinus bimaculatus | reverse complement strand
AGAAAACTTTTCTTCCTATTACTTAACATGAGAAATCTTAATATACTCATAACTGTTTGTTCCCAGGATTTCCCAAGCCCATATTTATAACAAAATGACGACCAGAGCTTGAACTTTCATGAAAAAGTTCATTTGCATCCGGTAACGTCCGGTATTCGGAGTTATTTACAGCTAAATTAATTAAAATCAACACACAATTCCAGGACCTCGAAGGTTTTTCTCCACGCAAGCGGCGTCAGAGTTGCACAATTCGCTTCTGAATTTTTAGCGTTTTTTAAGCGATTCAGCCCCATGTGAGTTGTACAAACATGGTTGTTGTTGATAATTTTTCTGCAGTTTTCACAAGCTAAGGTTAAGCTCATAACTCATAAGTGATTGGAGAAATGAACGCCTGTGTGGTTTGAGAGGAAACAGAGAAAATTAAAAGTAGCTACATATCCTTTTGTCTCCCGCAGTGCGTGTCAACATCGGTTTCAATTTGCAATATTGAGAAATAATGACAATGTACGAGGAGTGTCAGGATTAAAAGACGGATTCAGAGGGAATCGACTATGGGTAGCCAATCTACAAAACTTATTGCAAATGCAAGGATGAAAAATAAAACCCGAGAAGAATTTTAGCTCCAACTTTAGCTTGTTGATAACGGTCATTGAAAATTTTACCCCAAATAGGAAAACAATAGTAAATGATGGACATAACAAAACTAATAACTAAAATCTTAAACATTTGGATGTTTAGGAACCTTGTCACACGCCAGGAAAGGAAATTAAACAACATCAGGGTCCTTTTTGTATTAACCGAGTTTCTTCCATCCTTCAGTTTCCTCGTCCTATTCTCATCATTTTGGGCAGTCGCAACCACAAAAGCAAGTGTGCCGATCTGAGCAAATTAACACATTTGACCCTTATACGAAGGACGGCTGCAGAGATATAACTGACAGGATGTCTCAATTCCGCGAAACTGAATGAATTGAAGATTTTTCTCGTCCACTCTTTAATTCTCGACAGCGTTTTGGTTGTTGTCCCGTCTCTCAGTTCCTTCTCTGAACTATAAATTAAAAAAATCAACACATGGTTAAAAAAACTCTAACATTGCAATGTTGAAAAAAAAATTCCTTTTTCAACCATAATATTTAAATATTGGACCATTTAAAAGTGTTTAACCTCCTTTCGGTTGCCACTACTATTTTTTTAATGGGCGGTGAGCTTGATGACTTGTTTGCCCACATTTTCCTTTCCCTTATCATTTTGACCAAAAGTCTCCCCCATTTCCTGCCACGTCCTTTATGGTCTCTGAGAGCATTCCATTGCATCGCACCCAAACGTTCCAGCACAAATCCAAGGATTGCGAGAAGAAGGCCAATAGCCAAGAAATAGAGGGTTGCCAGGATCAGTGGGTCCCGCAAGGGCAATACGGTTTCCTCCGTCAAGAAAATTTGTCCACGAAAGCTCGCTTTGCCCTCGGACGTTTTTTTAAAGAGCCTTCCCCATGTGTCATTCTCCTGGTTTCGAGGGTACATCATTTCGTCAAAACGGCGCCAAAACGACACCACCCCCGAGTTTACCAAGTGAGACAAACTTTGCATCATTAGGTCGGCATTGGCCACTACATCAAAGCGCCAACCATTTAATGTAACCGTGAAGCGCGATTCGATCACGTAAAAGTGCCGTTTGAAAAAAATCGTCCACCATTTTGCCTTGATTTTTGCTAAAGAGCTGCGTGAATAGAAAGCGTATTTTTCTTGATTGAAAATACGTCGGACATCTTCCACAGTTCTCGGTTCTTCAACAACAATGGAGTTATTCAAGAAAGTATACCAAGCTTGCGCAGTATTTGAGGCCGATCCAGGAAGGAAAGTTAAATACCGCTTCATGACTTGGAACGCATCTGTATACAATTTAAAGGCTGCAAATTCGTTTTCAGCGATGAATACTTTGAAATTTTGGGCAATCAACTTTTCCAACGATTTGGACGATGGAAGAACGGAGGGTGACACCCTCACGCTTTGCAGAACAGAGAGGTACATGTTTGTTATAAAAAATAGGCAGAGCACCCATCCCACGTGGAAACGCCAGGCAGCCGTTTTCCTTTCGTCACCAACTTTCATCTCCTTCCTAATTGTTTAAAAATGTTCAAAATTCAAAAGTTACCCTTTGAAAAAAATCTTGTCAAAAAATCTCTTGGATTTTATGAATTTTGATTAACTTTTCATGAGGTTTTGATGAAATATCATGAAAAGCTCGCCAAAAATTGTCAATACAGTCAAATTTCATCAAATTTGCATAATATTTGATACGATATTACCCTTAGGAAAAAATCTTCAAAAATCGCATTAAAATTTGATGAGAATTAACATGATTAACAATTAACAATTACTGACGGGACTTTCATGATATTTTATCAAAATTTGATCAAAATTGAAATGAAGATTTTTGACCATGACATTTTTTGACAAGAATTTTTCTTAAGGAAAGTATTAGAATTCTTAGTTTACCAAGCAGACCTTTCATTCTCCTCGATTTGAATTTGATTGACGATGGGTCCAAGAATGACCAGTGACAATGTGGCCAAGTTCCCCTTGTCCATGGAGATATTGAACCCGTTGTACCGCAGAAAACAGACGCTCAGTTTAACCCCCACCACGACGAAGCTGAGCGTGACAATCAGTAAGATCCACGTTATCTCGTCGAAAGGAACCGAAAAGCTGTAGAAAGTGGACTTGTCCTCAGTCACATTGGATCCATAAATCAAGGTCACTCCCTCCATTTCCATGTAAAGACATTGGTCCTCGAATTTACCAGAGTGCCAAAACGTCATTTCAATGCTGACGGGAGGATAATAGTTTGTACGAAAAGCAAAATTTGGGGGTAAAAACGTAAAATTGAGATGTGTCGACATCGCCGAAGCTAATTTGATTCTACTAAAAGCGTCGTGGTATTTCGGATGGGTGTACATTTCTTGCAGGATCATCTTGGCCACGCGACCCATAAACCACGGGTCAATATAATTTACTTTATCCTTTTGAAATAGAACAAAAGTTCCTCCAAAGCCAAAGTGACGGCGTATTGTTATCAACCCCTTTTTGATATCCTCTATGTTCGAGGCCGTCCATTCTGCCACTGCTCGGTCTTCGTTTGGTGCATCAAAAAATTTTCGAAAGCAAAAAAACTTGCTGTTGGTGCAGAAAAAATGAATTTGGTGAATATATTTGGCGGGATAAAGAACGGGGTCAAGGTGACAATCGAGTTGTCTTATTTGGATCCACAGGTTGTTATCGTAATACCAAGGACACCTTGTGACATAGGAGTAGGGCCACGCGAGATAATTCACAGGATACAATTTATTCAACGAAGGTGATACAATAAGGGACGTTTTAGGGTCAACAAAAAGCAAAAATAAATCTTGAACCTTGTTCGTGTGTCGAAAAAACTCGTCAAGATCCGCTTCTGATGCGACGGGGTTGAGCAAAGTAGTTTTTTGGCGGGGGGCCCAAGGCGGGACGATGAGAAGGTGGACAGTACAACCGGGTCTATATTTTACAGTCATCGAGTTTGATCGTAAATTCGTGTCAACCTCCCCATTTGCTCTACGTAATATGTCGTTGCCTACATTCGCCATACTTTTGAACATTGTTGACATCATACTGGACACATGAAAATAATCTTGGTAGTCCCACAGTTGGATCGGCGAGCGGGGATGATGGACGGACAGCACATCCAAGATTTGACCTCGGATCTCGTTTGAGCATTGAGACCGTTTGTCGTCTCGCCACAGTCCCATAGAGTTGTCGTCAATTTGGACTGTGTAAAGGACAAAGAAACAGTGTTGTTGCAGCGGCCACAGGAACGTGAAAAGACGCTCCGTATTCTCCGAGTACTCGTTGTATGGAAATTGGAACTCAATTTTTGCCGCATTGTTGATGACACAAAGTGATGTCACTAGGAAACAGACCAGGAAAAACTGAAAAATTCGGGGAAAGTTGGAGGGGCAAGAAGGAGACCGAGGAAGTGGGCTTAGCTTCATGCTTGGTCGAATTTTTTTCTTTTTTTATGACTGGTTACAGAACTTAGAATTTTTCTAATGGTTAACTGACTTGTCCGTGTGGTGACTTGTTCTTCCAGAAGTTTCCACAAGGCGTTGTCAACGGAGAAAGGGCAAACTGTGTGGGTTTGACACGAAACGGAGAAAATTAAAATTGTCCTGTACCTTTCGTGTCATCATCAAATTAAGTTAACGGTACTGAGAAACATTTTCTTACTGCGATGGCAAGCTATTATATATATTACATGGAGAAAACTATAACCAATGGTGCTAAGCCTAAAGTCGATATTACTGTGAAATTCTATGGTGGCTCATGCTTTTAACCGGATGATACATGATACATGTATAATGCATATGAGTACTGTGATGAATGTTTTCATGCGGTTTGGGTTGAAAAAAATTTCAGGCCTAAAATGTCAAGTTGGCGCTGACGTGAATTTAACTCTTATTTGAGTTGGCTTATATATGCTTAAATAAAGTCGGGTTTGTTCCCAAGGTGGGTGGGGAGGTGTTTAGAAGAAGCCATTCAAATTAAATCGGGATTCAGGGCTAAATGAATATGAATATTGCTGTACATAGTCAATTGCCACTTGTAAAAACGGAAACAGCATCCCAATGAAAGCATTGTCAGTTATGCTATTTGTGGAGTTTAACGATCATTTATCATTTAATACATGCTAACTACTTTATTGAGCAAACAAATATTTCATTACTAAAAACATATAATTTAATTTGTAAATAAAAATGAACGTTTACTTTTTGAATTATATTCAAGGGACTATACAAATTTCCAGGGAGACAGATGCAATGATTGTCGAGTTCCTTGGGAGAGGTCATTTTCTCTGTAGTCCGACCCTTAAAAATGTGGAAGCCTTTCTGATGATTACAACTTATTATCACTAAAGCAGATACATGAACAATCGTTTTCATTTATTCATGCATAGTAAACGTAGTAATGATTAATACTTTGATTTTATACTGACGTGCTTTGTGTTTTGGCCCCGAAATTCGCTGTTTTAAATGAATTCATTAATCCTGTTTCACACTCTTTACTTCCGACTCGATAAATTGGATAACATGTGAATTGCCGGTCAAGTTCAGAGCATTGATAAATTCCTCCGGCGTTGCTTTCCTTGCGATAAAGTCGTACAATATCAAATTACTTGTATAGCTGTCTGGTGGCGCCATCTGTAAATCAGGTTATCAAAAAAGTTAAAAAAATCAAATGCAGTATTTTTTACATGAGGTAACAAGTCACGTCTACTCTCTCAAACCATAAATGCGTGGTATAGTGTACCCTTGAAAAAATCTCACCAAATCTTATAAAAGTTTGATGAGCTTTAAAAAAACTAAACAAAATTGAGAAATACGATTTTTGGCCAAAATCGTGTCAAAATTTTATGAGATTTTTTAGCAAGATTTTTTTCTAAGGGTACACTGTATTTCTCGACCCGACAATTCTTGTTTTTTTATTATTTCCAGCTGGAGTTTAAAATTGTATAATAAACGTCTAACCTTAAAATTGAAAATAAAATCAGGTAAGTGTAGGAAAATGCATAAGTAAATTGACTTCGCGCCCTGCCAAGCACAAGGCTGTTTGTAAAGTGAACTAACAATGGTACTGATGATATCTTTATCTGCACGAAGAGCTGCGGCCATTTTGCTAGGGCTGAGAGTTTTGTTACACAATACGAAGTTGAACTCTTGTATAAAGTTGTCTAATCCACGTTTTTTCAGAGGTACTGTTACGTAACTGAATGGGTCGACGTTCTGCCGTTGAGCAAGAGCATTGCTGGAAAAAATTGTAAAATTTTTTTTAAAGTATAAGTCCAAAACTGGGGAAGTTGAGAAATTACATCAATAAATATTCTCAAACCTGTTCTGCTCTTGCTTTAGCAACTCCGCGCGGATCAGTTCGACAATGTGAGTGTTGTTGGAAATACTAAGCGCGTTAACGAGTTGAGCTCCCTTTCTTTTCTGCACTACGATTCTAAAAGCAGTCTGAAGTTTTTCGAAGTTAGTCGACTTGGATGCCTACGGAGATTAAAAAAATTGCGAGTAAAATATTACAGGCAAACCATGTAATTTTGATGTACCCTTAGAACAAAATCTTGTCAAAAAGTCTCATGAAACTTGGACACGATTTCGGTCAAAAATCTTATCAATTTTGATGAAATTGCCAATCTCGTCGAATGTTACCAATTTTTCACAAGATTTTTTAAGAGTTTTTGCTAAGGGTACATGCATAGATTTGTATACATAAAGATGCTTGGCTAGACAGTTCAAATGCCCAAAGGCAAACATTAGCACAGTATTTAAAATATTTATTGTTTATTATGTGTACCTATTTTGTTCAAAATACTTACACAAACGTCCGTTTCATTGACACTGATGGCTCCCAAGGAATATAAACTGTTGATAAAGTAGGGGACATCGGTTGTATTTGCCAGGAGATCAGGCAATATTGGCTGGAGAAGTTTTTCAAGTTGTGCATGGTCAAGGTTTCCCAACTGGCTTGCAATTTCCTTACAAGCTTCCTGTGTCAACTCCATGACGGCTTGCGAGGGGAGTCAAATTGGGCAGACTTTTTCATCATCCAAAAATGAACTAATGATACTGTTTTGTGTGTAACACCTTTTCCATATTTTATCACCCAGATAAGGCCACCTTTGTTATCTACATGAGAGTAGTAAAAGGTAAATAATATGAACAAATTTACAAAGCTCCATCAAAATATACTACCGTATTATACGCTCCTGTATTTATATGTCCATTTCATATTTCATACAGATAATATGCATGGCAAATATTGTAATACTTACGCTTGCGTTGATTGTTAATTTGTAACACAAATAAATACAATATACGACTGGTAAACGTAAAGATTGTGATACAGTAGACTCTTGATTATCCAGAGTATCTCATGCTGCCCCGTAGGAGGTCCCTCTTGATTATCCAAACGCTTTATAAATTAACGAATTGTCGGATAACCAAGAGTGTGTAAACGTATGTACATGCGCGTACACATTTACTTGCATGCAAGTCGGATAATCAAGAGTTCGGATAATCGAGGGTCGGATAATCGAGGTTCGGATAATCAAGAGTTCGGATAATCGAGGGTCGGATAATCAAGAGTTCGGATAATCAAGAGTTCGGATAATCAAGAGTTCGGATAATCGAGGGTCGGATAATCGAGGGTCGGATAATCGAGGGTCGGATAATCAAGAGTTCGGATAATCAAGAGTCTACTGTATCACAAAATAGTTTTGAGTCGGTGCCTACACGGATTTATCACAGTAGCCACGGCATGTTTGTTCGTATAGTGCTAAACTTATGGGTTTTGGTTTTACCAAATTTAAATAACCCCCGCAGAATTTACGTGAAAAATGGAATTATTCCTTTTGCAAAAAGCATTGAGAACGTATGAGTAAGTTTCTCATAGGGATCATGACCTCTGCAGGATGTTTTTAGGAGCATTGGACAAGTGTAAGAACCCGTTTTAATAAAAAAATTTAAAGTTAACTCTTTGAAGGGAAAAAAAACAGAATCAATTAATTCGACAGTTTTTTAAAAAATTTTGAAAAGCAAGTTTGCAAGGGTTTTGTGATTTTTTTGAAGCACTTTTTTTCTCAAATTTCCGTCAGGGAATAGTTATGCACACGGAAGCATATACCTTATAGTGATACTGATAATAGTATATGCATGTAAATGGAGCCAATTTTTATGGTTAACTGGTAGTTTGGCATAGCTTAGTTGATTCAACAGAAAAAACGTGAACACGTCACCATAATAGAAGTGTACGCTCAAGTACCTGCTGAAATTTGCAGAGGATCATCAGTTTTATCACAACCTGATAAATATGTGTCTACTTATTCGCCAATTTCAATTCACAGGTACATACATATTATAATGATGGAGTGAATGACTAATTCTTTGACTGACGGTTTTTGCATTTTGATACATCAGCATTGACCCTTTATTCTGTTTTCTTGCACATCGTAAGTCCACTTACACTTTTAATCATTTTTTTCCTCAGCCCTTCTTGCCTCAAAATAACTCAAAGGATAGTTGTGGAGTGCGCCATTTCCATTTTCAACACGGTACCATCAAAAATTTACTGTAATGTCTCAAACGACTTCTTCTGCCGCCAGCGGAAATGTAAGCTTTTTACTTAAACTTTAAATACTTTTACAACAGCATCCAAAATTGAAGTGAAAGTCCTAAATTTAAATAGAGGCATACATATTTTAAATAACAAGTAAATAAAGATAGAAAACAGAAAACAATCTTGCGTATCTTTGCCAAAATAGGCCACACGTTAAAAAACCGTGTATTAAACCAACTTTGAAAAATTACCCCGCCTTAATTCAATTACCCTCTGAAATATGAATTTTTATAATGTGGATACCTAATTGCTTTATACCCCTTATAACCAATTAACAGGTCACGGAGGCGCTTTGGAGTCTACAGCAGCAGGAGGGGGACGAAGAAAATTTTACAGGTTTTTATTACCCCAAGAATATTCCACCAGCCTTTCAACCCCATCCCTTGTTTACTGGACGACAAACGATGCTCCAAAACTTGTGTCGAATTTTGACAAATGATCCGGAAAGAACAAACATAACTGTCATTGTTGGACAAAAACAGATTGGAAAAACAGAGGTGGCAAAGAAGGTCGTGGAACAGGTGAAATGGTGGTTTGACAGGATCTTCTTGATAAGTAATACAAGTAACACCGTTCTTTTGAAGGAGCAAACCTGTAAATTGAAGGAATTTAGCAGTTTGAAAAATCTCGTAATAATTGATGGAGTAGAGCAAAAGCCCGACGACTCGACGGAAAATATCTTTGAATATCTGACTTCAAAAACCAGTGCAAAGTTCCAGGTGTTGGTGACCAGTCATACCAACAACTGGCCAGACAATTATACTAGAGTTCCCATATCTACAGGCTTGACATCTGACGAGACGGCGGAGTACTTTGGAAACTTTTTACGGGTTGTGGCTCCTCATGCCTCGGAGAATGTGAATACTATTAGGGGACTTATTGACGTTTTCCATAGTCTCACTGAGGGTTTTCCCGCGGATCTGTTGGCTTTTTTCCCGAACCACATTAGCCTTCACCACTCCCGTCCCATCAAGTCCCTAATTTTGGACTACATTGACAACTTTAAATCAAATCGTGGGCAGTTTTGGTTGGATAAAGGCCGCTGGGACACCACAAGTATCAAGGAATGGTGGAATGATCAAATGTCTGAAATAACCCAAGATGACGAAGATGGTGCCATTGTTAAAGAGTTTTTAGTTTTTATTTGCTTCTTAAACCCCCAAAACTTGAGGCGGAATGTAACTCCTACAATTTTTAAAGAGTGCTGCAATCCTGCAATTTTTGATGATGAAGCCGCCATCAAAATTTTGAGCAACCGCTGGCTCCTCAGCATCCCTAAACCTCCAAGGGATGATTCACTAATTAAAATTCCCCATATTGTCAGGATCTGTGCTCAAAGACATCACATGATGCTCAATTCGCCGAATGACAATTATCTGGTCAAGTTGAAAAAGTATTTTAAGGATAAGTTGGCAGATAGTGAAATTGCTAGGCAAATTGATACAAGGAATACCCTTTGCAAAACCTACGAAGGTCTGAAAAATCATTACCTTCTTCAAGAATGTAAACCTACACCAGACAAATTTTATCTAAGAAAAATCCCGCCGGGAAGGGAAGCAAACGGTATTGTCTGTCTCACGAACCACTTTGTCATACCAGATCGGAAAATTTCGTGGTTTAGCTTCATTATCCGCCGAATTATTTGGCCAATAATTAGTGTTATACTTATCGTGAGGGACTTTTGGTCGGATTGGTGTACGGCCGTGACGTACAGGGATTCCGGTCATTTTCACCTTTATAGATTTTCTTTATTTATGATCCTAACACCATTAATGGTACTCTGGATTCTTCACATTCTTAACCAGTAAGTGTGTCAAAGTCTAAATACAAGGTTAAATCAAGGACACGACACGGTTTAGTCAAGATTTCCTTGTCTAAACGATGGGCCCTAAATTTTTTTTGGAGATGTCTGAGACCATTCAAAACAACACTTGTACAGTAAAACCCCGATTATACGAACTAATCCGTTCCAAAAAAGTTCTTTGTATTAAAAGTTCTTTGAAACGGGGTTGAGTAGATTTATGGCTTAAGACACCCTTTCCGAGCAAGTGGGATTGTTCAAACGAAGAATTTCTCACAAAATAAAAAAGCAAAACGAAAAGGTAATTTCAAGTCAGATTTGATGTCCTTGAGTATTACGTGAAAAGTTCAAATTCCTGTAGATGGCTATAGTAACAGATCCCCGATTCAAAGAACAATTCGTTGAACCGGGGGCTCGTTGGATTGAGGTTCGTATAATCGGGGTTTTACTGTATAGCAAATTTTATCGGAATACCTTTGCTTGACCTCCAAAGGTTATCAAAATTAACATGGGTAAGGACTAAAATTCTTCCGATCCTATTCGAATCCGGGTCAAAATGTAAAGTTTAAACCGAAGGATCAGAAGAACTTTAGTCCTTACTTCATATTGAATTCGGTGACCTCTGGAGGTCAAACGAAGCAATCCTGAGAAAATTTGCTCCACAAAAGTTGTTCGAAAGGGTCTCAGGTATCTTCAAAAAAATTTAGGACAATCGGCCAGGAAGAAAAATCTTTAACAAATAGTGCGGTGTCCTTCGTTAATCTCACTCTAGAAAAATATCTTGTCGAAAAATCTCATCAAAAATTATAAATTGTCTT
Source organism: Sminthurinus bimaculatus (assembly GCA_034698285.1). Classification (NCBI taxonomy): domain Eukaryota; kingdom Metazoa; phylum Arthropoda; class Collembola; order Symphypleona; family Katiannidae; genus Sminthurinus; species Sminthurinus bimaculatus. The sequence continues at coordinate 1,049 of JAQIVE010006179.1, read as the reverse complement.
GCCAAATTTCATCAAATTTTCATGAGATTTGCCAAGATATGAGCCGTTTTTTTGATAATCGATAATTCTAAATTTTTTTACAAAGAGTTGCCATAGTAACCTCATGTAAAAAAAATTAGAATTATCGATTATCAAAAGAACGGTTCATATGTTTCTAGGGGTATTAACGGAAAACTAGACAATACGACTGATTTTTTTTCTTGTTGCATGTATGTACAATGTACAGACAACACTTTTTTATGGATATATTTGTTGTTGTTTCTAGATGGCATCATGTACGTCCTACTAACCTACAAGGACTTGGACACTTTATTTTTAGTTCTAAGCTTGTACCATTGTACAGGTTGGTAAAAGTTTAATTAAACTTTATTATCACTCCTTTTTTCCAAAATTTTTTAAACCTTTCCCCCTTTTCACCTTTTAGTTACACTTTAAGTACATGCAGAGTTTTCACATGGAAACATGGACTTGAGTTGATTGAGAAGCTCCGGGCTTAAAACGCACCTTTCTGAAAACCGCTAATAAATAAATTTATGCACCATTTTATATCTAAATTATTTCTAATTGTGTAACTTTAATTTATTTTATGTATTTAGTCATTACATGCGCCTTAAGACGGTTCTACCAATATTGCATACTGAGGATTTGGCAAGAGAGCTTAATGTTGAAGCCCTGGCCCAGTATCATGCCGACGCCGACTTTCTAAATTTAGCCGAAGGCCTACTAGAGGCTCTGCCGCAACTCATTCTGCAGTCTTCACTTTACATTTTAGCCCGGGAAAATAAAGAATATGCTGGTTTAAAAACTGCAACTCCAGGTGAAAATTAGTCAAGCATACATATTTAAACATAATTTTGTCGCTAAACAAGGTCCGCAGCTTGTACGTTTTAATAACCTGCTTTTTTAAACCCTTTTTTAAACCCATGTCTCTAGCTCCAAGCTTTTCTCCAAGCTCCAAGCTTTCTGGATTTCAAGTCTATGTCATTCAAAAAACTCGACGTCCGTGTGATTTGTCTTTTCCTTCGTGAAAATCGTTAGTCCTCGTCCAA